>JAHZNI010000701.1:0-22895 GCA_027744415.1 Seira ritae
AATGTTTTCACAAAGCGATTAACACCTTTGCATTATGATAATAATAAAAACTTCAAAAAAATATGAAAAGAATAAGTGAAGCGAATAAAGAGAAAAAGTTTACATGCTGATGAATTCAGCAACGGGGCTTCTTAAAGTATGTATTTTAGGTGAGTTTTCTTTCTTTTAGTGAGAAATTCGGCCTTTGTTCCTCAGCTATTTTTTTGGAAGAAACAAACAGAAGTCGGTCTCAGGGAAATAATTTCGATGCAACCCAGAGACATTTTCTTCTTGAAATTGTTTGAACGACCCTGAAAGGATGGTTTTTTGTTACTAATTAAGGTGTTACTAAAACTTGCATATTATAATATAGTAAATCGATTTTGTGATACGAGGAGACCATCAGAAAAAATGAGTATACTTCGGAATGGCAATGACTTATAATGGCAATATGAAAATCCAAAAATGGCAAATCGGAATGGACTCATAATGGTAATACCAGTGGCACAATGGCAAAATGAAAATGCTTAGAAAAGATCCATTATGAATAAAATCCTTTTTCTGGCAAAAAAGTATGTAGTTATTTTACTACTAGCTTTATTTGGAATTTGGGTCCTTTGTTTGAGAAAATTTTTTTTCATTGCTAACAAATGAACACAATATAGGTATGCTTGCCTAGATATAGATCGAGATTGAGGGCTTCCTCGAATTGCCATAATGCCTTCCCCGAAATGAGTGTTTAAATTTTCCAAGTTAAGTTTTGAATTTGCCAATGTAAGCCTGTCGAAATTTTTTTTGAATAATTCTGCAGAAGTGAAAATATTGCCATTCTAAGCCATTGCCATTGTTAGCTGATACGGAAAAATTATGTCGACGAAATAGATGAAGATGTAAGACGTTTTATCGCTTGTATCATTTTTTGGCTCGATATTGCATAAGACTTAATCGAATTCAAATCAAATTACTTACAAGGAGTACGTGTGGGCAGCAGCGGCCGCATCATAAGTAAGCTATGTAAGCTCGAGCTTACTAACTTTTTTGTGAAGCGCATTTAAAACAGGGTTAGTAATGGAAAAATTAGAACTAAAATTGTTGTCAGTATCCAGGTTGGTATTTTAGGAAGACAAATCCGCATTAAAATTTTTATCTGAAAGCCTGAAGACTCAGTTAAGCAAGTCATACTGTCTGCAATCGAGCTGGCTTAAAAACTTCATGCTAGCTGACTTCATTCGTGATACGAAAAAAACAATAGAGCCTTTATTAGTCATCCTGAAATTCACCGGCAAAGTGGTACTCATAAGACCTTCTGCACTCCGTTTTCTTGACTTCACATCCTTAGCATACGTTGTCGGTCCTCAGCAAGTACCTTAAGGAAACTAAAAATGAATGCAGCACCTTCTGCAAAATTGAATGAAACCTTTTTTCAAAAGACTCAACTCTGCATTACATGCACACCAAAACCAAATGTACAATTTCTTGATTTTTTTCGAAGAAAACTATCTAAGCCAGATTAAAAATCGTATGCTTCATATTATAGAACCTTTGCTTGATATGCGTCGTATTTTTTTAATTTTATAAAGAAAGAGCATTTAAACTTCATTTGGCTTTCGGAAATCGAGGGAATAAGACGCGACTCCAGCAAGCTTGTAATTAAACGTTTTTGTGCACTTTTCCGTTGCTTTTAAATATGAAAAAGACGCGCTCTCATAAATCAGCATCAGTCAGCCCACGTTGAGAGCGGAAAATAGAACATGAAGTCGGAACTCCAAAGCGGAGCAAAATTAATTCAATCTTTCGACCTGTCCCCAAAGACGGTACGTTGTGACTATTTTAAAATTTATTAAAGTGCATATCTAAGTGACATTAAGTCCAAAAATCTGATAACCATTTTGATTAAGAATTTAGGTACCTATTGATTTTCAGCCCAAACCGACCAAAAACGACAAAGTTATTCAAGTTTTAGTGACAGAGGTACCTACGTTGGTAACTCAAAATTTACACATAAAAACGACAATAAAAATTCACAAGAATGTGTCATGGAACTGAATTTTAGCAGGCATGTTACTATGACAACTAAGACAGATTTGCGCAATTTTTCCTGCGTCACTATGGACGGATTTATGGAATCCTTATGGATGCGATATCTCATGATAGGAACAAGATATTGAGCTGAAATTTGCTACATATAGAGAGAAAGCCTTTCGCTCAAAAACCTGTTTTTAGTCCAAACTGACTTATAGGGTTATAGTTTTTTATACGTTAAAAATGATAATTTACGAATAAAACGCCAATAAATATTCGCAAAATTCTGATATGAAGCTAAATTTCGTCACATATGTTGCTATGGCAACCCAGAAACCCTTACACGCAATTACAATTGACGAGGATTATGGACTTTCTAATCAATCGGTTCCACTGTTTGAACTCTTGACTCTGTCTTTGGCATTGTCATATTTTTTAGTCCCTTTAATCAATTCTGATTTTCCCAAAGCTGCCGCATGTGGGTTTTTGGATAAGATTGTATTGAACATGATGATGATGATGATCAATAAAATTATTCTTTTCGGAATATTCAAGCTTACTAAACGTGGACTCATAACGCGGGCACTGGTAATTGGATACAGCCGTAAATCACATCAGGCAAGCAAAGTCTACGAGGACGGACGCTGAGAGATGCTCATTTTTACACGTTGAGATAAACAACTTGAGTCTTCTCATAATCATTATTGAGTTGTTTATCTAAACATAATTTCGAATTCTTGTTTGTTAAGTGGTGTTAAGACAAGCTTTCACAAATCAGAAAATCGCACCCTGCATGCAAGGTTATGCATTTTTCTCTTCGTTTCGAATGCTGATTTATTTGTCTCAAATTGTTATCTCGTCACTTGATCGGTAACAATGCATAATTTGCACCTACAATATACGGGTACGATTCATTCATATAGGTATTGTAGTGACGTGATGTGAGCATGGATTCAAGCTGAGCTCAACTTTCAAAAAATGTAGTTTGCATTTTTCTTCTCTCAGAAAGTCGCTTTTGTTTTCGGTATGTATATTTCGAATTAAAAAGCCTGGGTATTATTTTACACAGATTTTCCACGAAAAAACAAATCCTTATAGAATTAAGTAGATGTAAAAATGATCGACAGAAAATATTGTGCAGATAGGAATTGATCTTTTCCGTTTAAAAAACGAATCAAATGGAAGCATTTTTCAAACAGTATTATACTAATGATAGGGTTGCAAAAAAGTAATTTATTTTTCGTTTCATGATTAGCGAGTCTCCTCGCCATTTTTTCCTCATTAGTTTGACAGACGGGGCTTGAAAATGACTTTGGATGAGATGAGATGGGATATCTAACGGCGGACATTTGATCATTATATATTATGATCAAGTGACCGAAACAGACTGAGCATTTTTCAACAAAACTGAAGAAAAGATTTGGACAGGTGAAGCAATATTATTGAAAATTAAGATGCCACCGAAGACATTAGCCTCACATCATTGTTCAAGAACCAAGCTCAGCTCGGGTGTGTGTAGTTTTTAGTTTCTCATGAATACATTAAATACGTGACGTGTTTTGTGTCAAACAAAACTGTAAATTGGAATCGTATTATTATTTACCCATGAGCAAGGCTCATTTGCATCTCATTCAAATCTTTGGATAGGTATGTGGTATGTGTATTACGTGAGATTGTGTGTTTGTTCTCATACACAAACAAACATCCGACCGGACAAGTTATACAGCATTTTACATCGCTGAATTTAGGTACGCTTGCTCAACTCAGGTATTTTTTCAAACATCAACAATATGCCTAAAAGAAGGAAAATATGGCCCAGTCTGTTGGTATGTTATGCGATGCGAGTTCCACTTTATTTGCTCTTACTTGAGTTATTTAGGAAGTATGTTTGACTGCTGCTGCTCTGAAGATATTTAATCTTTCTCCCCGAATCTATCATTTCTTGCCGACAGGGCAAAATATTTTACTGCTGAGTAGGTACCTACCTATTTTATGGATACGCATCTCCGTCCACCTATCTAAGGAATTAAGAGATTTTTTGAGAATGAATGTTAACTTTTCTGCAGGAAAAAATAATGAGAAAAAAGATGATATATCTGTTGTAAATACATAATAATAGTGAGTATTAAGAACAAGGTGTAATAACATAATTTGTCGATTTTTTTTGCTACGATGGAATGGAATCCTGTTTTCTCTTTGCTTAGGTTTCCCATTTACCAAAGTTTTATTGGCAATTTATTGTGAAGTAATGTAATGTTTATTGAACTGAGGTTTGGCAAAATACCTACCTATCCAGCTAATAGTACTTAGTACTCACTCACTTTTGGTATTAATGATTATTGGAAAAGAAGCAATTTGACAATCTGTCCGTCTACTTTACCATTATCATCAAAACAATGAGAAGAGGGAGAAAATTGTGCAATTCATTTTAAAGCGAGTTTGAAGTTGATAGCGAAAACTGGCCTACCCTACAGCCAGCATCATCATCATAATCGTTATATGAGTGAGGTTCAGGGAAATAAATTCCTAGGACATACTTTGCCAAACGTCAAACGTGGGACATGGATGAATATTTGTTGTGTTTTTATGATGATGATATTGCATTGCCTTTGCTTGGCAGTAAGCACATCAGTACCATCAGAGTAATTTTCTCTTGTTTCATTAAGTGCTCAATAATAAAAAAACTGGGAGGAGAATACATGCAAGCAGTTTTAAGGGAAGGAAAAATTATTACGATGATGTAGTGTCGCATTTACGGCGCTAATTGAATTGCGCCCTTTTCCTGTTCATCTTTGTTTTGTTTATTCGGATTCCATCGTAAAGACAAAGTTCATTCCCACGATCCCATGAGCGCAGCAACTGCTTTGGTGATTGTGGATTGAATGTGACGTGTCATAGTCATGCCATTACATAATAATAATAAAAATATCCACCACGATGTTGTTGTAAAAGGCAGTTCACTGCATTAGATTTATGCATTGGTATTTTTTTGGAAAAATGATCTAGGATTCGATCCCACACTTGCTCATACGTCCTTTTTTGTTCCTGACGGCGCAGACCTGGAGGGAGAAGCAAACAATTCTCCGATGTGATGTGCGTGTTCTATTATGCATTTGGACTTGATGTGATCGATAATAGCTCATCATCATAATCATTAAGATCATCATCATCCCCCAGTCCGATTAACGAAAAAGCTACCTTTTTTAAAGCTTCACACCATTAGATTCCCATTGATCAATAGCACGTCATAGATTGCATGACATTTATGATTGTACTACGTGCTCTATAAACTATTTGAAAGTCCCAGACCGGGAGGGGAAGGCCTTTTTTCAGGAGGATAATAGTGATCTCCACTTTGCACCGTCCTGTCATGTCATGAGAGAAATATTTTGATAGAAAGATATTTCCAGAACCTCTGGCATCTAAACAAAATCGATTGCATTTTATTGGCACTTTGATCGCATTCATTTTCATTCAGTTAAATTTTTGATGATAACTTGATCTTTTAAAAGCTCATAAAGACAGTATGCAACTTCGTCTTCAGACAAAAGGTGTGTTTGGATTGGAAAGGGAAAATCATTTCAAAAAGGAAATGCTAATGAAAATCTTTTTCTTCGGGGTATTAATTTGATTATTATAAAGCTTCTGGAAACTCAGTTCAAAGGAATTTTTCTTTCTTGAGATCATCTTAATCTTGGGTCTTGGGAATTAATGAAAAATAGAGCAAGAAGGAAAGAGCAGCATAATTTTTACAGCATTTATACCTAAAAATTCAAGTCGGTGCATCTAATTGAAAAGTCAAATTATATGCAAGAATTCAAGATTTTTATTAAACAATGAGAAATGTATTCGTAAATACATTGAAGAACAGTTGTTGTTGAATTAAGAAAAATCTCATTTTTTATGGGATCCAGTCGTAGTACCGTTGGTTTGCCTCAAAAGAAAAATGTGTTTCATTACGGAACAATATAAAAGAATTGAAGATGAGGGGAAACGAAACGAAGCGGCATTTTCTCATCATCATCCCTTGTCATCTATTGTTTTCCTATTAAACTATTCATTTCTCTTCTAAGTTGTTTGTTACCGTTCTCATTTACATTAGCAATTGTACGAAAAGAAGATAAGGGATTTTTTGTGTTCTTAGCAAAGCCGACTTTTTTCTTGTTGATTTCCTTCTGTCTAATAGTTAGCAAAAAATTGTTTTGAGGTTTTCAATAATGGAAATAAATGTGTTGGTGGTAGAATCTCTATCGTCAAGAACGCAGCCGGCAACATTCTTTACTTCTCGCCGGCTGTGATGCGATGATAATGTGGTTTTAAGAACGTTTTGCTTGAAAAAGTGTGTGGCGGAAAAAGTCTCAAGACGCAATGATTTTTTGATATTATGCACATGCTGAGTTTTATCATCATATATCATTTCACTCATCATTCACCTGTACCTCTCTTCATCTCATTGGAAAAGAATTAAGAGGCAAAAGGAACTTTACAATAGTAGTCTCCGTGTTTTGAGATAGTCCTGATTGTTGGAGGATGATGATGATAATGGCAAAAATGTATCTGCTTGAGCTCGTTGATTGTCACAGGCTTTTTAACCACATGCTCTTTGACCGGCATTTCTGCTTCGTGGTGGTGGTCGTGCAAGAAAAATCTCGAGGCGGAAGCGGTTCCAAAACAATCCTCCTCCTGCAATATAATCTATTGCTTAACTTTGACTCGGCATTCCTTTTAATTTTTCGACAATGCAATGGCAATGAAGGTATACACAGATTTTAAGAGTTTTGCTTGCTCTTCTGCAACACACCTATGCATTTGCATGCTCTTATTTGCATGCATCCGCATTTGCATTCGGTTCGTCAACCATGATGACTATTACTATCCTCTATGTTAGCGACTGGGTTGCTTTGTTGCTTACCAGCATATTTTGACGATCTTCAGGGGATCTTTCTCTTGTTGCTGCAAACAATACAATGGAACGAAGAAGCAACGAGTTTTGATCAATGATTGCAACGATGACTCGTCGACTTTTCTACACTCATGATCTTGTCTCATGTCGCCTTCCTCTTTGTCGTCAAATCTTAGGAGGAAGAAGTGGTGCTTGCAAGCTTGCACTTGTATATTTGACATTTTATATGAAAATCGATTCCACCGTAACAGCAGATTGTTTGCTCACATTTTGTGGCTCCTCTTGGATGGTCATTCGGTATGTCAATATGTACTCAATAATGCATTTTCATTGAAGGGCAGGTTTCCTTTGGAAATGAATGGAATTGAATATTACCCCCTTTTCTCGTCGTTTATTCATAAAAAATGGTGTTTGGGGCTGTGTTTTCCTTATTCTCCTTTTCAGATTTTTCATTTAGATAATATGTGGACTTTTCTCAATAAAAAAGAAACTTGACTTTGTTTGGTGCCGCAAGACTATAATGCTAGACCGCTAGCTGATTATGGGGAGGGCCTTGATTTTGGTTGGGATGATCACTTCATAGATTTCAAAGGGTGCATCCATTACCGTAGCTCGTTGATTGTTGTCAAATTAATAAGAATAGAGTTATGTGTACATAGTATGTGTTTATTGGGTGATGTTCATTTCAAATGTCCGTTGTCACTTTAAGGTATGAAATGAACCAGGTTTTAAAGCAGCATCTTTCATTGATTTGAAGTGTTGGCAAGATGAAAGGGAAAGATTTATTTATTTTTCTTCAGTGGACAATGTCAATAGGCTTAAATGAGCTGAAGCAGGGAGATAGATGGATACCGAATGAATGATGAATACCTTTTCACAATCACCTGAATGATTGGAGCATGTTTCTTATCTAAACAGCTTATCAGAAAAGAACCCTTTTTTACGATGAGGCTTATCTCCATAAACATCCTATGCACAAACTAAATTCATCTATTTTTGGAGATGGACTGGCACTTGGCAGAGTGGCACCAATGTAATAATAATCCTGGGGTTCGGGTTTCGGTTTGGTATTTTTCACACGGAAGGCCATGCCGAATACAGAGCAAAACAAGTAATTCGGTATCCATTCATTTTTTCAATTGATTCATTGAATCACTCGTAGCATGCATGCAACTGTGTTGGGACCTTTTACCCAGTTTTTGGTTCAGCTTTAGCTGGAAACAGTGTTTACAACTTTGAAGAGTTTTTTTTAATGACAGCCATGAATTCAACTGAGTACCACATAGGGAACAACCTTTGTTTTTGTCTATCTTCATTTCGCTCATTTCTCGAAGATTTGTGAGCGGTGGATTGGATTGGATATGTACTATGTACTTCCTTGAGTCGGTTAAAATAACACAATTAAGTACTTTCTTATGGCCTATCTATACCACCACAATTCCGCTTTTCCAAGAAGGAGAAAAAATACGATATTTCTTGATTTGTTTCAATCCAAATCCACAAAAACTATCCCTGGCAGTATCCCTCTTTACTTTAAGTGCAAAGTCAACTAGGTACGTACGTATGTATTCATTTGCCAAGCTTCATTATCGGCCTTAAGCACCTGATTTAGTAGCTCAAAGGAATTCTACGGAAAAATGTGTTGTTTTTATGAACCTTTTTTCATTGCCACACAAAGAAAATAGCATTCATTTCACGAAGAAACATTTTTGAGGACTGGCTTACCAGGCTATTGTGAGCTTTCTTTAAAGGTTTTATTTACGTGTGTATATCTTCTGCAGTTATTCTGGTATTACCGGAATCTCTTGAAAATCAGCTAGTCGTGATTGATGCCATAAGCGAAAATTTTATGGTTTTTAAAAAGATTATTCCGATGTTCACACAAGAAGATTCGGGTCATTCCATTTGGATTTCATCATCATTAGTTCAAAAGCCAAGCACAGGTTTACGAATTAAAAACCGATCACCCAGCATCGACCATGACCTTTCGGTTTTTACTAGCAGATCTTGATGGGTTGTACTTGAAAGCCTGAACTATTTGATTTTGACATTTAAGGAGTATATATTTACCTTGTATATTTTAAGTGGTGTTAAATGCTTGCAACTCGTAGAGGAGACAAAGCGAAAAATGTTTGCGATGCTTAAACATCTCTGACTTCGAGATTTTTCACTCCTTTAATTTTGCATGCATGCATTGTTTGCGTATTTTCATTGATTCCCTTTCTACACAAAGAAGAGACGGCATGCCAGACTAAGACGATGATGGTAATGAACTTGGCTTGCTAGCAGAAAAAAGTGCAAAATTCCATTCCTACTTCTTCTCATTCATTTGAACCTTTTGCAAATAATATAGTTAAGGTGAGCTACAAAGCAAGATGTTAAAATTGGTACTGACCACCCCTGGGGGATTTTTGATTACATGGTTGGTGTGGCGTGGCCACTACCACTACGTGAATTTAATGCATAATATTTTTTCAGAGTACTAGCTACCTTAATAAAATGGAGCTGTGAGAAAGACAAAATTGCATGAATTGACATAAAGTTAGTGTGTGCTTAGCTCAAAAAATTTGCCTAACTTGATTTAGCTTGTCATCTCGTCATTTAATGGTGAATGATCAATATCATGATGAAATTTTAATGCACCTTTTGCACGAAAAAAATTAGCTGAGAAATTGCATTAATGCATCAAAAACTACTTACTTTACATTTTTATCGATTTGTTTACGCTGACATTGATATTGCAACTAGTTTTCGGGTACGTTGAATTGAGACTGCATAGCTTGTTATAACTTGTCAGTCAGTCAATTCTATTGCTGTCGTGGTAGAAGCCAAGGTAGAAGCAAGAAAAATCTTAAGGCAGTAATGAGAAAAAACTTTAAAGAGACAACACAAGACACATGCATGATGCCCTATGCAGTTCTTGTCTTGTCCCTTTTTTGCGGACGGGCCGAGAAGAATGTGAATTGAGTGGCAAAATGAAAACAGTTCCTCTAACGAGTTATAATCAGTTTTCTTAAGCGGTACACCATCGTTCCTTATGCAAATGGAGGGTTAAACGAGCGCGAACGCGATAATTATTTAGCGTATGGCCACCAATTTAGCGCAACAATTTTGTTTAGTGCTCTATGGGGCACGGGGAAAGTACTTGGCAGAGGGGATCACCGTCTGCCGGGCGTGTGTGAGTGTGAACCTTTTCCTTTCTTGTTTTCCGATTTTAAATGAGAATTCTAGAGCAGAAATACTTGCATGAAAGTCTTGTAATGATTCAAGGCGGAAGCACGCTTAATAAAAATTTTCACGATAAATTTCATCCTGGCTACTTGCCTCACTCAAAGAAATAAGGTGTGTATATCTTTTTTATCGAAGCTCTTATTTTTTCAGATTAGAATCTTGAGAAAAGTTGGCATTTTACTGCTTCACGTGTTACAGAGTTCTTTTCCTAGTACTGTGCTGCCGGAATGTCTCCAATGCAGTGACCAGGCCACTGCATTGTACTCGTACTCCTTCATCAAAAATTCTTTTTCTTTTCATTCATTTCTTTTAAGATGTCGCTATTCGCCGTTAAAAAGCAAATCATATGTGCATATTTATTCTTTCATTCATTCATTTTTCTTCAAACCACATTGGTTCCGAAGAACCTAATGAGTTCCGTGCTTTTTTCACTTCTCGCTCTAAGTTTTTTCCTTACATTTCATTTGCATCACTGTGATTTAGCATCAATATCAAAACGTCGAGTCGTTTTCTGTGTAAGGCATGCATTGCATGATATAAAAAAAATGGTTTCAACGTTTGCTAAATAGGCTTTCCATATTTAACAAGCGATATTGACCCGACCCAAGTCAGATCAAGCCACAATTTAACAGTTCGTTTGGCTTAAAATACTGGCCCAGTTGGATTTTTCTTACATTTAATTCGTTTTGATTTGCATCTAGCAGAAATACTTTCATATTAATTTATGCGACCATCCACAAAAGTCTGTTTGCTTCATTTTGTTTCCTGCAATTGTCTTTTGGCTTAAGTACTTGAAATCTCCTCTGATAATGAGCACTGCCTTTGATGGTATGGTCATCGTAATATTAATTTGTTTGTTTTAGATTTTGCGGAGACACAAAACAATGGCTCCCCTGATTCCTTTCAATAGAACAATGAATCAAAAGGTGTATCTATCTCAATGATCGATCTTATTTTAACATTTTCTCCTCTAATTGCCATTGTGAATCTCAGTCCCATTATTTTCTTGCCTCTCATCTTTTAAAGTTATGTTGCAGACTTTTTAGCCAACCAGGGCCCGGTAGACACAGTGATAGAGAAAGCGTTAATTAAGTATACTAAACTTCATATAAGAATACTTTACCTGTTTCTTTTTGCTCATTTGTTGCATTTTAGTTCAGAGAGGCGAGGAGAAGATTACATCGTTTCGTGATCATCATCGCCATTCATTAACATTTTTACAGAATATCATTCATCCATCCATTGGCATGATTTGAATTTACTGAAGTCGGATGGGATGCAATGCATGTGAAGAGATTAGCGAAAGGGTTGAAGTATTATTGCATTGCTGAAAAATCTGTTCACTATTTGTTACAGCTGTTGCTTCATCCAGTGATGCAGCAGTTTTTTGGTGGACGTCAGTAAAGAGACTAGACGTGTCTGTGATTGTACAGGAATATTTTATGCAAGCGAGTAAGGATTCGTTTGGCTACTTAGCATGAACATTGTATACAGCATATTATATTGCTTTGCATTCAAACGAATATCTATCTACTCAATTGGAATGTGTTACGGAGAAGTTGTCGAAAAATTTCTGTTGCAGAGTCATTTTTTTATTTCTCTGATGTGCCCCCATACAAGCGCATATGTACTGCATTCTAGTGAATGTATGTATCAGCTTTCATGCTGATCCTCATCATCGCAAACATCTTTAGTTTCTCGTGAGAATTTTTTATTCTTCATGGTTCTTGAACATATTACACAGATTTCTCGAGATATTAGCTCTTGCACCAGGCCAGGTCAGCGTAGAGACATTACGCTGTGCTGTGCTGCATTTACTATTTTCGCACTGGAATACATATGGGAAACTCCATTAATTTTCATTTGGAAAATTATGATTACTACAGATATGATTATTACTGAATAATGTATCCAACAAACATCCACCTGGAAAGAAAAAACATGAATGAACAATCTGTTCTGTTCTGCCGAACGAAACGCCGAAAATAAGCCCTAAACTGTAGGTATTTCCAGCAATGCGCAGTTTAGTTTACTCCAAACCACACATAAAGAGTACACAATGGGCAATAATAATATCTCATTATTTTAATTCTTGAAAAATATCTTGTGAATTTGTGAGGAGCATGCATGCACATTGCACACGGCACAACACAACACAGGTGTAATGTGCAATAATAATGAAAATCTTTATTCCGTGTGCCTGCAACTCATCTACCTACCACTTTCCTTTTTCATTTTAAATGGAAAATGAAATACTGCCCTGTTTCGTTCCGTTCTTGATACTTCTTTTTCATGAAGGAAGTAATTTATGTGCATGTCTCTATTTTCCATCTCCTTTGTTATACTTGTGATGTATTGTATGGAGTAGTGACGAGGAGAAAAGTTTATCACACAATTTATTAAGCAGGTGAAGTTTGCTGAAATAGGTATACAGATAATTGAAATAAAAATGAGAAATACGACAAGTTGCACAAATAACTCTTATCGTAATCTCGTAGATTTGGTAAAGTTGGATGCATGAAGGCATGAAGAAGTTGGAATATAAAAAAGATTATTTTCTTTTTCTCTTGCATATTTATCCATCCGTGAGAAAAAGAATGAATGGATGGGGTGCAACAACAGGTAAGGTTGTGTGAAGGTGAAGACGTGGATATTTTTCGAAAAGTTACGCAAACAAAAAATCCTTCCCCACTGGTATGATATGGTCACTGCAAATACATATTTTTCTGCGGCTGCTCCTTAATGTACATACTTAAAACACGTTGGGATCCTGATTGACAAGATCAAATAATTTTATGGGTTGGTCGAAGCCAAAGATTTCGCTCCGGCGAAGTAATAATAAGACATTGGACATTGTCGTGTCATGTTATTTCATGTTTTTTTGCGTACATTGTTAGAAATAACATATTTTTAGAACTTCGCAGACAAAATGGTGCTGTATTGCAAGGAAAAGGCAAGAGCTACATACATACTTCGAGGTACGTTGTCGTCATCATTATTTTACCCATCATCCTGCAGAAAAATAAGGAAAATGATAATGAGCAAATAAAATTCAAGATGATTGCAATGATGCCCAGGCTTCTGTATCTGAAAAAAGTGGTTTGAAAGCACCAAAAACAGGAGTAATATAGCGGGCAGAGGTGATAACAATAAAAATTGGATGATGTTGAGAAAACTACACTAAACTCATCTCGTCACTGTGGAAAATGGTAACGTACCTGAGACCCGTCTGCATTTCTACATATATAAGTAGACCTCTTATACTGAACTTGCTTCTTATCTCTCATTCTCATAAAATTGTTATGTCAAGATTTGAGATATCTGCGAGAAAATGTAGAAATTCTATTTTAAGTAGCTCGTTGCTGCCGTAATCGTAATCAAGATCTGATAAAATGGAAGGTGGTGGTGGATGGCTAAGTATTTATGTATGCAAGTTGAAAGGAATTTTGTCAAGTGTGGAAAAGGAGTTGAAGGAAAACATCCTGTAACATGTTCCTGAAAGTTACTTTTCCTTGAGAATTGGCACTGTCTTTGAATAATTTGTGCAAGGAAAATATGGTATGCATTAATACAAACTATTCATGCTCTGTTCTTGCAGCTTTGAACGAAAAAAACTTTTTAGTCGTCCATTTCATATATGCAGGAGCCGTGGAAAATTGGTGAATTCTAAAAATTCTTCACAATCATTCAATGAAAATTCAGATTAATATGTATTTTAAACTTTTCTTCCCCCGATACCTGGGGTTGCGATAGTGGTGGGTGATTTTGTTGAAGGCTATACAAATATGAGTACAAATACTAGTACATGCATCCTGATTTAAATGCGGCTTACTATTTTCCTTCATGTCCAAACTCGCAGTCAACAGAATAGAATATGAACGCATATATGAACATTGTACATCTTGTTTGGCTCAGAGTACTCCTGTGGCGAAAACTAAAAAGCACTCCGGTTGAGTTGAGATGATGAAGTCAAGTTTGCCTTCTTGAAAGTGTAAACTGGTAAAGTTCATCAGCCAAGAAGTGTAAGCAACCTGAAGCAAACATCGTATCCATGCCTTGTCTTGGTCACTCACTCTAGGAGTCGAGTCAGAAAACTGATGCGCATTTACACTGACAATACATATTTCATCTGGGTGGTACTTTCCTCTCAGGGAATTATTTGTCCTCTCTTCTTGTTTCTTGTAAGCAGCATTTTTTTGTAAGATGTCTTGTAAAAATGCTAAAAATCATTGTAAAAAGAAGAGGAGGGACAAGGAGGCTTAACTTGTGTGGGATACTTATGGGGCTTAGGTTTTTTCTAAAATACATAATATTACAATACAATGTTTCATCTTGGACTCGTTCCATTTTTCCGCGATCGTAAAATTATTGACCTTTCCTTTCATTTTGCAAAAAAAAATGCCGAATCGGTTTGCACTTATTTGCACCATTAGGGTGTCATATTTATGACCGACTGTCCACACTCACACTTTTGAGCTCACAATGATCGGACAGTCAAGAGGATTTTTCGAAGAAAATAGGGTAGCTTGGCTTGAAGCTACGGATAGGAATGTTTTTTCATGAGATATAGAGGTACCATTAGTTTAGCTTTTTCTTATCTGCAGTAATGATGATGATAATTTTTGATGATGAGGCTTCATAGCTCGAGGGGAACTGTGTGCACTCATTACAGCGTTCATCTTGGACTGTCTCCCTTCAGCCGGCTTTCTCTGTCTGATTATGATTGAGAATGATAAATTCAGTCAAGTCACTGCACTGCTCCCATTCCGCCAGACAGTTGCAGTTTATTTTTCGCTATGAAAAACAATTTTTTGTACTAAAATCCCTAATGAAATTCTCACTTTTATCGTGGGTTGGTCCGTCGGTCAGCCATTTGATTGAAACAAAGTTTGCGTTTGAGTTGATTATGTCTACGCTTCAGCCTCGGAATAGTCAAGCGATAATGCTAATGATAATCACTAAAAATATGAAAACATGCAAATATTTGGGTATTTGGGTACACTGGTATTATTATCACGCAGATTTTTTCTCCTAAATGAAGGATTATGTTCCAGCATGAGCTTTATAAGACCTCGGTAATTAGAAATAATCTGGAATTTTACTGTTTTGCATTGAAGATTGACATATGATTTACATGTAAAGCGCCAAAAAGGAGTTAAAATATTCTCTTAGTGCTGTTTTTAACCACCAAGACTGCTTGGAACATGAATGCACTTGAACAGTATTTAATTTTCATCTTATTAAGTGCATGCCTACATTGTATGGTCTGGTGCAAGTTTTGCTGATAAAACGTAATAACTTTGTTTCATTCGAACTCATTCAGTCAGTCAAATCAGCGTTATTGATATATGTCAATGGAAAGAAAGAAAATGATTTGAAGATTTCATGCGAGCCGACGCATGTTGCACATTTCTATGCGCACATTCTTTGTCTGGATCAAGCGCAATGAACAAACCAGATCTCAATATTGAATTGGGCGATTACGATTTTGTTGAATGGAAATTACAAACACAGTCTGCTTTCTTCTATTGTATCCACAAAATGCTCTGAAATTACCAGACATGACGTATGAAAATGAATTAATGTGTGATATTGGTCGTGGGGTAGTGGGAGGAGGTATATGATGCTAAACGTGTGTAAATAATGTATAAATAAAGGAATTTTTATGTGAAAAGGAAACATTGTGTATTTGCTCTTGTGGAAATGAACATCGTACTTTTACAAGTACTCAGAAAATAGCTGTCATTGTCATTATCGTAGTTCTTCGACATTTTCCCTCTCCTCGTTCACGTGTAACTTGACTTGCTATGTTAGAGTAGAAAAACTGTGTGCGAAAAAATATGTAGACATTTAAATTTTTTATTGGTTTCTACTCAGAGACTTATGTACCTGCCAGAAGAAAGGAACATTCTTGTACCTACTTATGTTACGTGAACAAAAAAGGATTTAATTTGTGCGATGTGATTTGATTTATGTGCAAGATTATGTTTGAAAAACTCAAAATGTCTCTGACTTTGAAAGTTTCATGAGAAATAAAAGGAATAGTGCGTATTGTTTTACTTAATTTGGGAATATTGCCAGGAACAATTTTCCATGGGATGACTTTATCCGGTAGCTAGTGCGCATTCTGGATGAGCCTAAGATATGAATGGATCTTGGTGAATCACTTTGTTAGAGGATGCATGCAAATGTTGAATTAGAGTAAGTAACAGCGGTGTAGATGTAGAATGCAAGGAGAAATATTTTTATCCCACAACTAGCTCAACTGGAGATAGTAATAACAATAAGATATAAAATTAGTGTAACAGGAGAATGATTTTATTGCATAAAAGTCTCCATGTTTGTAATGAAGGAACATAATATCTCTATTTTATGAATGACGGAAATAATGAATGATACAAGACATACTAAATATGCAACATTTCTCAATGAATTATTAGGATTCAGTGAAAATCTAGAGGTTCGTTTATCTTTGAATTCTCTCTTGAAGTAAGCAGTTCGGAAAGAGAAAGATAACTTATGTACTTAAGCATTTGCATGAAAATCTGGCAGGCATCCATCCTTCTATTCTTAAAATGTACAAAAGTCATCAAATACAAATTACCATGCCTAGCCAAGAAACAAGCCAGATGTCATATCATATCATGTTAAGCATTTAAGGGAAGATGCAGTACAGGTGGTACCGGCTAAGTTTCAAAAGCAATATTCGTCATTTTTCATTATCTTTTAATGAAATGGTAGGCAAATTCATCATGCATAATACAAAAGTCATCCATGTTGGCAGATTTTACCTGTTCTTTATGGTAAAAGGTGTACTTACACTGCACTGGATTGAAGTGAATTTATCGTTTGTTTTATCTACCTTCCTAAAATATTTACTTTCGAACACGATATGTCAACAGGATTTTTTTTTCTTTCGCCATTGTTTGATGAAGAAACAAAAGAAATTTGAGGAGTGCGTATGAATGAAACCAAGTGAAATGGTGGATAGCGCCTGTAGAATAAATGTATCGCATTTTTTTATGAATGAAATTTGTCGAGCAGGAAATGTCGTCAGCTACTATAAATATAAATACTTACTTCTACTTCGTTGAATTAAAACATATTTTTGTCAGAAGGAGTACCAAAACATGTGTTAAGTGTCTGGCTTCTTTTCAAGAAACGGGAATTTGTACTGAAAAGATTCTGCATAGTACGTACTATGTCCTCATTCATAAAAATTGATTCTTTAGTACTTTGGCCTCGGAAAGCCTGGAATAGTGTACCCAAAAACTACAAAAATCGAAACATGTGTCTGTCATGTCATTCATATCTTATCTGCGGAACGGATATACTACTCTGTTCTGTTCAATGACTGCGGCAATCCATCATTGGTTAGCCATGGTCGTACTGAATTTCGGCAAAGTCATTGTCATGTAATAAGATAAATCAGACTTGCAAAGTTTAAGGTTCCTATGCAAAGGCATCCTTTGAAGGTCGTGAGAATCAAAGTCGAGTTTATAATTTATGCATTTTCATCCAATTGTCGGCCTGTCTGTCTGAACCTACGTCTGTGGGCTTCAGACGGTTGTACCCTGAAACGAGATCAAGAATTTTTACCGGTCGATTTGTCCATTTTTGCGGCGTGATTCCCTCCTACTAATTAAATGGCCAAATACATAGTTATTTAAACAAGGATTACGCATTCCATTTCCCTCGGTAAACCATAATAATTTGCATATTAGTATTCGCATTCAGTATTTAAAACAGCTTCGCGAAATAAAAAATCTTGAAAACCATTACGAAAAGACATAGACGGAGCAAGCCCGACCAGGCCAGGCCATAGTCAAGCAGACACTAATTACTCTTATTATCGGATAAATACCATTGTTTAGTTCGTTATTATTATACCAAAGAGGAAAAGTTTTTTATGAAAACGCACGCAAACCTAAATACTGCTCTTGAGTTTGAGGTTCGGGATGCCATTTTCAAAAATACCAGTTACAAAGTCACAACTTAGCTTACTATCATCGATCATCAGCATGAACATTTGAATACAAGGCAAAATGTGTACTCTCATTGGAGGCAAACAAGCCATTTCTTGCTAATAATAGAGTAAAACATCGGTGGTGGCAATGATGATGATAATGTAAAGGTGCTAAAATGGACAGCGTGTTTGTGAGAATAATGGAGTGGCTGGGCTACCACACCACCCCATCACATCACTATCACCGCTAAAAGGAACCCAAACCACATCCATCCCTTCAATAAATATCGTGACCTGCACTGATCGGCTATTGAGCTATTTTTTAATACCTGCTCATTATGGAAAAGATATATGAGATGAGAGTCGTCATGTGGGAAAGCTCGATCATAAAATTTTTCAAGAAGGACAACATTCCGTTTTCTCCAGACGATTGAGAAGGAGTCAGTCCCACATAGGAGCCAAATCATTTTCGAGCTATTTTCTACTTCTTGATTAATGAATAACAATCTTGCAAATCTATTATGACTTGATTTCAATCTCAAGATTTTTACGATCAACAAAAGTCATCACGGAATGCAATTCATCTTCTGACGTAATTTGCCAATTTTATGCACTAGGTATTATTAAGAAAACTATGTGTATCATCGTTATCTCGGAATTCTGCAAAACGAGATTTTATTTTTGGGGTGCACTTCATCTCGTCTCGCAGAAAGGGTTGTTCTTGGGCCATGCTCGCATGGAATTTCTGAATTCAAACCTTGCAACTTGAGAAAAAGGGATGAACTAGTTTAGCTGCTTATTTAACTTGAGATTCCAAAAAACAACTAGAGCAGACCAAGATTTGATTTTTTCATTGTAAATAAACATGCATATCACTTCACCATTCTAATCATAATATTTTTGGGCCATTTGCTACCAGCAAAATGCAATGGCTTAGTTACTAGTCAGACTCGGACTGGTATAAAAATATAGATTTTATGTGCTCAAGCAACGTCTTCTTTTATCTGTGACCGTGTCGTATACCTACGCATTCCATCCCAAAAAGATTAGCTCTGGGACTAAGTCAGTAGCAAACTAAAAAATGATGATTATCAAGTCACATACACTAAATATGTATTAGATATGCAAAATAGTTATGTTATGTCCGTGTATCTCACAATCAAAAGCCGTAAATTGCACAAGACAAGAATCTCATTGGATTGGTATGATTAGGTATATGTATTTAAATCTAGTTTTTTAGTAAAGAAAATTGAGTGACTGTCTTAAGCAGCAAAAAATTCAATCAAAATTTTCTCTATTTAATTGAGAAAAGCACAGTATGAGGATGATAATGATAATGAAGAAAACAAAATAGGAGTGTCGGTCGCTTGGCTAGTCTGGTCCTGGTCATATCGGAATTTGTCAAAAGAGATTGGATTGCAGAAAAAAGTATGGAATGGAATGAATGAAATAGCCAGTTTTTCCCTGTTCGTAAGTTCTGTTCTGATGATGATTCAATACGGTGCCTAAAGCTGCACTCATTCCCACACCTTTTCAAAACTTGTGATTGTTATCTTGTATATACCTAGACATACATCCACACAAGTAGACAAACAATAGAAAAAAGTAGTTTTCAGGAGTTGACGTTGCCGTTTTGGGGNCCTAGACATACATCCACACAAGTAGACAAACAATAGAAAAAAGTAGTTTTCAGGAGTTGACGTTGCCGTTTTGGGGGGTTGGAGATTTTCTTTTTTCTGTAACACGCTAAAATCTTTATTTTTATTGTCTTGAATTAAATAGTAGCTCCTGTGTAACACAAAATTTGTGATATGATGCCAGGTAAAATCAAATTTTGGAAGAAGGATAGGTTCCTTATCAAAATCAAGCTAGTCACCGTCATGTCATGCAAAACATGAGGCTTCGAGGTGTGGATACCGTTCCGATTCTGATTCTTTTTTGTGACAATGCGAATTCCCCAATTGAAATGAAGGGATGATTTTGGTCGAATTTCTCGGGGGTTGATGTACGATGGTAGATGTCGATGATGGCGTTTGCTTGTCATGCATAAAATATGTTCAACTCGGTCGGAGTTCAATTGTACAGATTTATCATTTCAAATTTCAAAAGAGTTTGCTTTATTCCCTATCTCACATGAGTAGTTAGCCAAGCCTCTGGTTTTTTGGGAAGAAAATGAGCAAAAACAGATTTGAAAAGGCCAGAAGCACGTTGCCCTTTACTATTTACTTTTAAAAAATATTCAAGTTCTTTCTTGGGCCTTTTAAAAATCAAGGAGGCGATATGAAATGTCTGCAAAATTTTGATGAAATGATGGACATTCTTTAGCCATTTCTGAGGAAAAATATTCAAATTTTTAGCTAACTCATCATCAAGCTCATCATCATACCTATCACATCATATCATATGTTGTTCGATGCTGTGGGTCCTTGAATTCGAGATGAAAAATGGAATGGGTGGAATCTCGTTTCGAGTGGGACTTGTATGGAATTTTCAAACCAAATTGGTTTTGATAGCAGGTCACTGGTCATTTAACTCGGAAGGAGAAGGTTTGCTTAATGTCGAGAGCAAAAGGTATTTTCATTCATTTTATAAAATCACGGCTTCACTTTGGTTTGATCCATTTTAATGTTGCGGAATTTTCTCTTAAAGAAAAACGAATGAAACCCGGGGAGGAATGGGTTTTTTACGATTATTACCATAATAAATGATTTTTTCTCATGTTTGAATATTGAAATATAGGTGTAAAATGGGCTGACACTATGTATGCTCTCTGCTTTCTCGTTAGGAAAAACGAAAAGTGGTTAATCAACATTTTGCCGAGTTGTAAAAAAAAGTCGTGAATTAGATTTTCCATGTTGAATGTTTCTTCTCTTGATACTCATGCCCAATGCTTACTTGTTGATTATATTTTTTTCAATTTATGTGAATTTTAGCACTTTTGCATTTAAGAAATAATAAATTAGTGAGAGAGAAAATCGTTAAGAATGTATGCTTAATAAGTGGTAATACACACAAGTCATTGAGAGGACGTGCTCATACGTGAATCTCGAGAGAAAGATGTTTCGAAATTTCTTCTTTCGCTTGCCGTATGGCACGACCACGAGGAAAAGTTTTCGAATTACTGATGTAATGTCCGACTTAAATACAGCACGAGTGCGTGAAGACAAGAAATGAAGACGCGAATGGTCTGATGAAATGGACTTGTGCGAACTGTGAGCCACACGGATCAATGAATTCCTGTAAATATGTACAAATATGTCAATCTGTCCTGTCATGAGTACGAGTTTCAGTTGGTTGGAAATTTAGAGAAAAATGTAAACAAAGAGAGAAACTGGAAAACAATATTTTTTCCTCTCGAGGAAGATGTCAACTTTGATCACAACAAATAGCTGAAGAATGAAACGTGAAACTTTTAAAGGTATATTATTTGTTTTGTTTGCAGGTAAAAGTCAACCCTGTCGTGTCGCATCATTAGAGCGCATGAATAGCGAAATACGTACATACAATACATACCAAGCTGAAGCTGGTGCTGTGCAGAAGAGGTACTTATCTCTTGGCATTCGATTCTTAGACTGGATGAATGTAACACATGGTTCGAGTTTCGAGGACCACCTTGATACATCACATCACCATTGACTTTGAAAAGAGGAACAAAAGGTAATGTAAGAATTCATATTTTATGCTTTTTCTAGTAGATTGGAATGGAGTTAATTCGTCCTTCAAATTACTTTTGAGTTAGTCATTCGGTCATCCAACTTTTTTTGACATGAGAAATCTCATTTAACAGATATCATCAAAAAAGTATTTGCAGTCATTTTATGTTTCAACCACAAAATTGGGAAAACACCTCCTGAAAAAAACTAATTTACCTTTATGAAGAGTCAATCAGTCACCGCAGAAATAACATTATTGGTAGGTTAGGGGAAAGGTCTTGTCAGTGGTACCTCTCAGTAAAAAAACTACACAAATTGGGATAATGTGATCTCCTGATCATATCATTATCGTCAGAACTATAGCTTAAGCATTTTACAACAGTACACCATATATGAACCAAGAGAACAGGCATATTATCAGAAGCAGTTATTTTTTGGGCCAACAACTGCGTAATCATCAGTCAAAATCAGTCTTGTATACCATGATATGATCACGATTATCATCAAGCCTGGCCAGAGAAAGGAGAGAAACTTGCTCTTGCTTGGAGGCTGAAAAAGGATGCGCATTTCTATCTCTTGCTGTTTTCTCGCACAACTTCTCATTTGCTCATATTTCTCAAGGAGAAGAATGAAGAAGTGAATCCACTGCTTTTACAAATTTGATTTGAAATTTTGGAACTGGGTGGTCACCCAAAAAAAAACAATATTGTGCATAGCAAGCAATTTCAAGATTACCTCATTTCGATTCGCGAATTTTCCCAGGGGCCAGCAAACAAAGTCATTTATAACTTTTCAACGAGAGGAGACAGCTTAAGCAATTTAAGTTCATGAGCCATAGCTAAAACAATGTTCCACACACACAATTTGGTATGTACTTACTTTACTCGTCTTGTCCCATATCATCGCGCATCGTCGTCTCAGGTGAGTGAACAAAGAAATGCCAGGTACACCAACCACCAGCAAATGCCGTGATTATTTTCAAGGCTCCATTTCTTTGTTTCGCTTGATTTTTGTAGCTGGCCGTGCGCATGCAACTTCTCACCATGAAGAAAGCCACAGCAGTGGCAGCAGCCCAGGTGTGAGGCTTCCCTCAAGGGTATCTCTTTTCGCTCCTCTATATTGTCTGTCCCACGTAAAAATG
>JAHZNI010000702.1:0-14543 GCA_027744415.1 Seira ritae
ATCATGATCATGGTGATGGCGAGAAAACCTCAAAACGTAACTTTTGTTGAAAACAGCAGCTGTTGCAATTTCCACGTTGAGTCTACATTCTACATCCCAAAATCCAACAACTCAAACAAAGTCCACCATTTGGCTGATTTTTTTGCACACAGACTCAGCTCGGCAAGAGGCCGCGAACTGAACTGCAATAATACCTATTGAGGCAAGGGCGATGACGAGATGAGTTCAAGGCTCATGGTATAATGCTCATTGTTTGCTTACTTGTTGTCTTGTTCTGTCTGTACCTATGTATGTATGCATATCCAGATTAGTAAGTTGTTTGAAGAACTTGTAATTCACTCGGCTGGACAAATCACTCGAGAAAATGAGGAATAGAGATCATGCCCAAAGGCGGATCATCATCAACATCATCTTAGCTCAAGTGAAAAGTGTGTACAAGTAGGCATAAATAAAATGCCAACTTTATTCCACGAAGAATGATGAATGCCACTACCACCATCACCACCACCACCACCACCCTACAATTTTCTCTTATGCAAAACTAAACTCAAATTTGAGCATTCTAGTTCAGTTCATCCTCCTCAGTCAACAATTTCTTCCAGTTTTTTAACCAGCCAAATCCTCGCTCGCCAGCTGACACCAAAACTAGATCTTTTCCTCTATTCAATCCATTTCATAGAAACTAGGATGCCATGCCATGCCGGTTTCTTCTTCTGCCAATACAAAAGACATAGCAGCAGCAGTGGAACAAAAAAAAATAGGAAATGATTCTCTGAAAAAATCTCTTTTGTATTGTCAAGTAGGTAATATAGCATTAATGTACACATTTAGGCTGTCGCATTTGTATAAAATATATACCTATGTATGCCCTATGCTTACGAGCCAAGCGCACATGGCACCTTGAGCAAGCTTTACAATTTCGGTGGTTTTGTTCTGAACGCTGCGCTGCTACCTTTACATAGGTTCTTCAGTGTTCAGCTGGTTCACTTTGTGTGTGTGCTGGCACTATGATTTGTGATATCTGTTCATTGAATCATTTTCTGCGATGATGATCATGATCATGATATTTATGTTCATTGAATTCTGGTTTCTAGAAATGAAAAGGATCATCCTAGTTTTATGACTCTTTAAGTTGTTCTAAATGTGCATAACTTTTTACCTTGTCCCAACTTTACTCTCACAGCTCAGGTTCTATTGATGTCGGCAAATTGTTGAGGAGTTTTTAAGACCAGTGGAATTTGCCTGAGATGCTGAGCATTGCGCTGTTGTCTAGGTTGCCTCATTGTTTTGGCGCTTGTTCGCCCCAAAGGTTTTCGGGTAATTGGGACTTGTCTCCTAATAATCGAGAGGAAAAACTCGGCTAGTTGGTTCCTTTAACATAGAATTAGTAGCCCGCTTTGCATATTTTATTTCAGCGGATGGATGGACGGAGGAGAGCGAGCAGAGCAGATTCGCATCTTTTTTCTTCTCCCTCTGTTTTTTAGATGTCGTGCATCAAGCGAGAGACAAGTGGACGAGCTCGCGAACGAACGAACAACGAACATGAAATGATTTTTTTTGTTGAAGGAAAAACCACCCAAATGACAAATGAATCCTCGTCAAAATCTTGTTTTCGCTTTTTATCAAATCATTTATGCTGACATTGGAGTTTTTAATGACGTTTTAGTTTTATGTCGGATCTTGTGTGTTCCTCCTTCCCCGTACCTCCCCGTGAGCATCTCATAAAAACTAGAACTCTTTTTTAAATGAAAAGCTCGCGTCTTTTTTTGACGTATCACCCAGATCCAATTTCATTATTTGCAAAAACACGCAATTTTTTTGAGAGGTACTAAAAAATTGGAACTGTGCTTCTCATTCTCATCATGAGCGCTTTCAAACTTAATTTGGACTCCTCGATTCAATGCTCAAATAAAGAAACGATCGAGAAAGAAGGCACACTTTTTTTCGTTTTCAACAAACAAATCAATAGTTAAGCTTGAAACGTCATCTTGTCTGCCTAGTGCCTACTCATTCGTTGCTACTCGTAGAGTATGCAAAATTTATGGCATGTCATGCCATTATATTTATGGCTCTTTTTAATGAATACGGCACGAAAAATTGCGAGAAAAAGAATGGCATGGAGGTCATGTAAATCATCAAATCATCAATCACTACTCGTGCCGCAATGCATAATATTAGGAAGGAATAAGAAAGTGTGGCAGTGCTGCTTCTGCTGAAGACTGTGAGCTTGAGAGCGGAGCCCAAGTCCTCCCATTCGGTTCCTGCAAAGGTTGCTATTAACTCCTACTAGCTATTCAGGGATTTTCGCATTTTGTTATTTCCTTCAAGAAAGGAGCAGTCCTAGCGGGTGACTGTGTATGGATGTCGTGGACGATGAAAGGAGTGAGCAAAGCTTGAGAAAACTTAATTAAACGAGCAAGAAAGCAGGACTTAAGTACGAGCAGACCTCTTTCATCAATCCTCCACCCGAACCAATAACTACAGCAATAAATCCTTGTACTGGCACTTCCTTTTCCCTTTTAATTCAAGACCAGCAGAAGAGAAGAAGCAAGAGCGAAAGAAGTAAATTGAACGTTGTTGAGCAGAGCGAAAAGGAGCTATAGCAAAAGCGCAAGTTTTTTAGTCTTTTTCTGGGATGAATGGATTTCTTCGTTCGATTGCCTCCTTTTCAAGGGAAAGCCACAAATGGAAGAATATTTTACTAGTGACTCACACACTATTCACATATTCACCTTAGGGAAACCTTTCCAATTTCTTTGAAAAAGCCTAAGGTTTTCTATTTTTGATGTACTCTACCTATGTATAATATGTATGTACATTGCTTTGCTGGTAAACAAATGAGATGAGGAGTAGTAGTCGTCGTTCCCGTAGAACCCAGTGCCCATTTTCTTTCCTTTTCAGTAAAACCGTGCCAACTATTTTTTACAGCTCTCCATTCATTACTTCAGAGCAATTTAGTATTTCCCCTGACTGACTTGGCATGGCATGGGATATGCATTGCTAATGCTAGGCTCGGGCTTGTCAAAGACGAAAACACCAATCTGTGTTGGGTTAATTGAAGAAAAAGAATTAAAGTAATGACTGACTTATTGCTTTGTTCAGTTTGTGCATGCAAATTGCACTTAATGGGATATGTATCTAATAATTGTGTTGTTGCTACCTTTTCGGTGATTTCACTATATACATACATTGATTGCTTTTTTATTCAATAGGCATTTATGCATGTCCATGTAGAGTCGTATGCAAATAACGTCAATTTAGCCTATTAGGAGCGGAATCGCTTGCACGGATCAGACCAAGTCTGTAGAGCTCAGGCAAGGCATGCCCGTATTCAATACCTCGTTAATCCCACCACCATCATCATCATCGGCAATTTGCTCCCAATGAAAATTAGAAGGGAGACAATGAAATGGGCAGAAACTGACGAAAAGTTTCTTCACCATAATATATCAATCTCTACTTGCAGCAAAAATGGATTCATGATACCCTCAGGCATGGAATTATTGGATGAAAGGTGTAAATGAATGGGTCATTTTCGAAGCTTAATCGAAAAACCTTAATCAGAAATAAATGCCGAACTTTCTGATTTTTTTTCGGCTCAATTAAGTTAGGAGGCATTATGATTGTGACTGTGGCTGTTTCGTAATTTAATTGATAATAATAACCCTCGGACAATTTTTTAGGTTTTAGTAGTAAATGAACGATAAGCTTCATCTAGATTTCAAATGAAGCAACTACACTTCTCAATTGTACTCGACTCGGTCCGAAATCGATAATATTCTCTCTACTTCGTTCGTATTCACAAGAAGTCGAAAAAAATACGGACTTTGTCTGCTTTGCACATTTATATTTCGATTTCTTAGTTTACACCTTATCCACTTCTCCATCCTCCCGTTTTTTCCCTACCTTTTTTTCTTCATCGTGGGAGCAACGCACCTAACTTGACTTGTCATGATGTAGTCCGTGGGAACTTTTCCCACGGGGGAGCTATACACATCGCAGGATAGTAAAAGTATCGAACCTGGCTACTTACTTTGCTAGGCAGTGGTGGTATTTCGCTACTCCTAAATTAATGTGTGCATAGCAGTCAGTGATACCCAAGAAGGGGAAAAAATGTTCTCAGAAACAGTGAACCAGCCATCTTGACTTAAAACCTCCTCCTCCTCCAACTCTAATTGAATACGATAATGCATACCTTGAAAAGGTATTATCAGGAGCATTATTACCATTGTAAATTTTTTTTAGCAGAAGAGAACTCTACTACGGTTTAATGATATTATTACAATCGGCATTGTTTTATACATTTCACTGTTTTTGATGAGATGAGTTTCTGTCAGTATGGCTTGGTTTGGCCTTTTGTTTTCCCACCACTATAGTGCCTCCTTTAAAAACCAAGTAGGTGTATGCAATATATATGCATTGCATTTCCAAGTCTTCCTTTGACTTTACCCTAACATGCCTACTTTCACATCGTAAAAAATTGTTATTTTCTACAAAATAGTTTTTTGTTTCGAGTTCTAAGCCGAGTCAATACATAGCTGTACATACTACTAAAGTACACTTGTAAACGAATCTCATGATATATTTATGGATTACATTGCACTTGCACAAATCCTCTTAACTGGAGAATAGAATTAAAAATCCACCTGCACTGCATTCCTCCAAACTCCAGACAAAATACTTCTGTCGTACCTATGTATACTTGTAAACGATCTGTGGTTTGTGCTAGAGCTTGCTACTGGTACCTTGATTTCATTTTTATAAGATTAATCATTTCTTAACCGATTAATTCGATGTAAAATATGAGCCATCCACTTCAGTCCCCCAACATTAAACTTCGGATAGAAAATAAAAAGTTTGTAACTCCCAAAATAATTCTGAGTAATGCTGACACTCCATTTGTATTTATTTACATTGCATCACTACATGCACATCACATCACTCCCCTCTCTTCAAAGAGCCAAATGTCCACCGCATAAAAAACGACAAATATTTTTTAAAGGTAATTCCCTCGTTTAATCCTTTGTGTCCATTCAGAGAAGGGATAAATGACATCTCATATTTTTACGACTAGTTTAGTCCCATAATTTGCTTGCTATTTTCCTATGCATATTTCATGATCCTGAATTTATGATGATCCTGTGTCACATTCTTTTTGGCATTGTATGTAAATAAAAAATACCTCTGTAGAAAAAACTTCTATAGATTTGTCAGCTGCACATATACATAGAAAGAAAGAAATCCTTTTCTTTGATTTTTTTCTAAATTTGTTACAGTTATATAAAGCCAAAGCTGGTCAAAAAATATTTTTTCTTTAGGAAGAAAAGTGCTTAAGCAACTTGGCCGTAATGAATATTATGACTATGAGGCAACAAATGGTGTAATACGGTGCTTCATCATGTAGCTATTTTGTTGCGCTTCCTTTTCAAAAATACGTTTCATTAACCTGTCCTCTAGAAAAGATTTCATTTCACACGAAAAGGTCTGACTTTTTTGAGTTACTTACATACATGCATACTTTTCCTTACTCATCTCATCATCGTCATGTCATCTTCGTACAATTATTGTCGTCTGCTTCAGAAGAACTGACAATATGGCTATGTGATGTGAAATACTCTTCTTCGCCACACAGTGAGTCAGACCAGAAAAAGTAACCGCAAACGAGAGCGAGAGAGATGAGAATTTGAAAAAAAGAGGAGAGCTCATCATAAAAATTGTGGGATGGCCCTCATCCGGGGCCAGCAGCAGCGTAATAATGATATGAAGATGATCACGATGATACTTTACAATACCTAATGCAAGGGGATAAGAAGGGCTACTTCATTTCTTCTTTGTTCCGCCTTGAAGAAAACATTGTACATGCCGTGCGTGAGAACAAAATAATAAAAGTGCTCACTTTATACTACTCATTTATAAAAAATATGGTTAGTTAATGTGTACAAGGATTTAAAACGAAAATGTTTCGTATCTCCTCTTTTAGGACTATACTGTTGTTGTAATGCTGGGAACAAGGAATAAAAGTGATACTAATTTGATTTTTACGAGTAATTTCCTGGCATCTGTGTGATATTTCTGAGAAGCATCGCTCGAAAAAATCTGGAGAAGCAAGTTACATGTAAGTACATTTATTTTTGTCAGGAATAAGTCTTCTGTGAGTCATTCAATCCAAGACCTTCATTTTGATTGATAGATGCTTCAATGCTTCATAAATTCCGTATTTACATTTCGATAAAAATGCACAAGTGCCTTGTGATTAAAAATACTTCATGGATATTCTCATTGTTAGAATGATAAAAATGATTTTACCATTTTAGAACCTTCGATCGAAACAGTTTTTTTATTTCATCGGAATCTCATTAAAATTTCGCATTTATGATCAGATCAACAACATACTTAACATAAGTAACATGCGTCACACTCGCACTCACAATTACTTTTTATGCAACAACTGCGAGGACAAAACAGAAGTGCAACAACTGCTCCAATCCAATCCAACTGATTACACAGGTAGATAACAAAACGGTCTAAGAGCTTCGCTATGTTTTTGAAGGAAGTTAATATTGCATTTTTAGAAGGATTCCTCTGCGAATGGATAAAAAGGGGGAGAATGTGGTCTTATTTTACAATCAAAAGTATTATTTTTTCATTCGACTAAGTCTAAGTCTGTTGAAACTGAATACTGACAATGGCGTTGGCTTTAGCTTGCCCTTTATGAAAACAAAAAAAACAGAGAGATGATAATACAACCTGACTTACATTTTTTATTGAATAGAAGCAGCTTTTCTAGAAAAAAGAAATCCGCTGAAAAAATTCTGTTCTATGTAACTTGGTAAATGAATGTGAATTGTGAATTTATCATTCCCATTGCACCAAGACCAACGACGAAACCGCCTCTGCCTGAACCTGAACAACTGCACTGTGCCAGGAAGAAGAGACAAAACAGAGAGAAGAGAACCGGGCAGATATAGAAGAAGTGAGAAGGGGAATTACGTATATTAAATGGATATTTTAGATATAATATCCCTATTTAAGTCTTCCTTACCACGTTCCATTCTTACTTATTCTAGAGGCTCTGGTGGGTAATGCATAAAAAATAGAAGAGCTCTAAAGGATACGCATGTACCTATCACAGGGAAAATGAGGAGTTGTGTGAGTACTGAGAACGGGGTAATGCAGAAAACTATTTACGAAGGAAGGAAGAAAGAAAGAAAGCCTTACAAGTACGTACTACGTAATTTTATAAAGGATGCAACAGACCAGACCCAGAGCTCAGCTCCAAAACAATTCTTTTCTCATATCCTCTCTCTCTCCCTTCGCCAGTGCCAGTACCAGGATTTTTGTTTACACACTGCAGTAAACTATGAATTAGAGATGAAGATGGATGGTCTTGGTCGGTTGTTGTTTGAAATGGGATGGATGAGATGAATGCAATGCAGCTCAGGGAAGAAAGAAGTTTCCTCTCAAAATTCGGTTAAACTTGAGACTTGAAACTTTTACGTTGTTGAGTTTTGTAGTTTTTTTAGTCTGCTATTTTTAGAGAGAAAATAGAAAATGAGGAGGAGGCTAATGATTATAAAATTACTCCTGCTACAGCACGACCATCTATGTATGTGCGTTCGAGAAAACGGGTGAGGTATTTGCGTCTGAAGGATTTAATATGAAGCGTAGACAAAAAGTTTATGCTATAACGGCTACTACCACCACTACTACTACTACCTGTTGGATATCTTGAAGGATTTAGTAATTCATCGTGTTATGTTGCATTGTGATGTGATGGTGTATTTTCCCATGATGCAGCAGCAAAAATCTAAAGAAAAAACATTCAAATGCGGTAGATAGAATAGTAATGGTATGCACAACACAAGCACAGCACTGAAAAAGTTGTGCAAAAATGAGACAAGACAAGACGTGTTTACGCTACTATGCAAAGAGCGCAAGCAGAAAACTAGTGTCAATGAATTCACTGTCAAAGCAAGCAGGACTAATGATAATAATTAGCGTTTACCTCTATAGGAAAAAGCGTTGTCGTCTCCGTCCATCGTCTGGTTGGTTCTATTTATACTTCGGGTAATTGCTTAGGTCTTCAGAAGAAGGAGTACTATGAAGTTAATTGGCATATGATGCTGCAGTACAATACCAGAAAAATACTCCTTCCTTCCTAAGGTAGATATTTGTATGCATGCCAAGCCAAACGAAGCAGTCTTCTTAATCCGATGCGATGCAATTAGGAAGAAGAAGGGGCTTTTGAAAGGAAGCGAGCATCAAGCATCCATTCTTTGATTAAGCGTGCGTGGGACTTTTGAAAGGGTTCAATTGGAAAAATATATTGTGAAGGAAAATATAGATTGCATTGAAAAGGTGCAACGGAGAAAGATTGTATATTTTCGAAGAAAGGTTTACAAATTCATTAGTAAATTGAATTGAATGGCATTTGTCAACAGGGAATTGCTTCAAATAAAATTAATGTGAAAAGGATGTTTTTGGAGTGGAGATGACGTTTTCAATAATAGAATAATGATTTCAACAGATATTTTTCTAAAGTTCAGTGTCAACCATGCTGAATTATATATTGCACAATTGATCATCTGCTGCTGCTTCTGCCTAAACAGGATGATTCTGCAAATATGCGTAAAGAGGAATTCATGGAACCTCATCGCCGTTTGAATTCTGCTTTGAATTTGAACAGCTTGAACATGGCACAATACTTGTTACCAGACCTGTAGACCACAGCAGAGGAGTCGGTGTTTATCTGAAGTCTAAACCTTCAAATTATGTCTTTTATGATACGATTCTCATCAGAGATTGTTATGTAAAGTAAGCAGTGAAAAACAGCGTGCATAACTTAACACCACGTCATAATAACACGTCAAGCGTGCATGACAAAAGCATTCATGAATGAAGGCTCATTTATAAATTCAGAAAAAAACTTGTCGTCTCTCTTCTCTATCTGGACGGTTCATCCTCAAAACTCCATAGAATACTGTGAAGTAACATTCTTGACTAATTTTCTAAGTTTTATTTTTTATCACTCATCTTTATGAAAGGAAAATTTTTCTTCTAGAGAAATCAAAAGTCAAAATAGGACCATGAAAGCAGAATCCGTGATGATGATGATGATGGGGAATATATTTTTTTGAAGAGAACTTTATTTTACCGAATGACAATGGACGTATTGTCCCGAAACTTTTCGTGCTTGAAAATAGATGCATTTATTTGGTTACGCATGAACCTAGCACGGTTTGTTTCGGTCCAAGCGAAAGTAATGAAGATGAAGAGATCCTCTGCGAAGTTCCGAAGTCTTTGGTTTACTTATGGATGCACCATACCGGATTAGGTACACATCAATTATCAACAGAAAAATGTTATCTTCCTTAACGTAGGAATAATTTGTGGATCTCTGAGTTTGGTTTATAGACTTTGGGAAAACTGCATTTATATTCGATGCAGCTTTGACATTTTGGTTGTCCCAAAGATCATGTTAAACTAGTATATATTAATTAAGGAAAGGAAAATACGACATTTTCTATCTTAATTAATCATACTTGATGAAGGGTTTGACGTGTACATCATTAAAGTTTTTTAATCCAATTAAATTGAGTGCACCGCTCATCAAACCCTTTCCCCATTTTGTTCATATAGAAGTCCTTCAAAGTTCAAGCTGATGATGCTTCTACTTATTTTCACATCTTAATGGGCTTAGGTACACTTAAAGAGCAAGGACACCAAACTGCATGGCTAATCAGTAAAAGCTTTTATTGCGCAAATCAGATTTTAAAACGTTTCTTTTGAAATAGGCTTGCACTATGTTTATTCAATTCTTCAGCTTTAAATGCATCTTTTTCTATGCATTAGGCTCCATTATGGGAACATGAAAAAACTAAGATTGATATTATACTCTCGAGAAAACACGACTAATGCATCAGATTTTTTATAACAACTTGCAAAATACATTTTAATTTTTGTGAATATTGCTGTAGCAAACAACATGTTCATACACTGCATACTGCATAATACATATGTGCTAGTGTTACCAATATACCAATTTGCACGTTTATTTGCATGAGGTCACCAACTCAGCATGACATAATTTTAGGTTTCGGTTATTACCTTGTTTTACCATGTGACAGGTTATAGACTGCATGCGTCATTTTATCCCCAGGCTTCTGCAATATAATAGCACGAAATCCGTCATAACGTGTAGCCTAAAAATTTCATTCATTCATTCAATCAAACACGGCAATTTTCATCTCCAACTCGTTCCCATCCGTCATCGTCACTCTCACTGAAACTGTCAACTGCTGCTGTTACTCTTGTGTTGTGCTTCGAAATGCACGCAAATGCAAAACATTTTTTTGCATTTCACATGAGAACCTACACTGCAAGGGGCAATGATTACAATCGATTTTGCATGCGAAAAAAAGTTGCATTCATAAACTACAGTAGCTATAGTAGCTTAGCAAAGAACAGTTAAAAATTGTTCCGCAAATGTGAAGTTTTCCCTTAATTTGAATTCCATGTTTTCGTCTCCTCACCCTCCTCACCGCACGGCTAACTTCTCTCCACATAAATACATCCACATACACACTCCATTTAACGTTATAGTTATAATATGGTCATGAATGTGATATCCGATCTTAACTTTTTCTTCAGGTATCACAGTCTTCCCACAGCATATAAACTTTTGTTTGTGCATTTGGATAAAGAACAGGAAGTGCATGTACTAATCACATCATTCTAAATTATTCTCGGGCTCTCTGCTCAGAGCTAAAGTAGTTAAGGAGGAGTAGATCTAATAGTCCCGTTTTACTTTTCAAAATATATTCTGGTTTCAGTTTTTCGCAGTTTGTTTAGCGCAAACGATAAGCATGCAACTCGATGCTACTGGTAAAGTAAGTGATGCAATGGCGATAACCATATTGTATTGCACAGTGTGTAGTGTAGTAATAGTAATGCATCTCCTCACGTCAACTGCAACATGTCATAGTCATGTCGAGAATGGCTCTCGTCTTACAATAACAAACAATATATTTCATCCGCCTCGCTCTCCTCAGAACCCGAAACTTAGTTTTCTTCAAAGTGGAAAAAAACTTTTGCATTTTCACTCAACTAAACTTTCAGTTGAATAATAATAATAATGTGATGCATGCACTTTAAAACTTCTCTCTCGGGTGAGCCTGCATGGCTGGTCGTGGTACTGGTGCTATGCCTTGTTATTCCCATGGTGGGAGAATTTTCCTGGTGTGATCAACCTGATCCCAAGCGAAAGCTTTTTAATACATCCTGGGCCCTTAAATGCCTAGAGCCGAACCCGATATTTTTTATGCTGACTCTGAAACCGAAAAAAGTTTTTCCTCGCTGTCGCTGTAGTACATACATACATTACCCGTATTATTAAACTATAGAAAAAAATTGCAGGAAAGCGAAGCTGATTCCTTACTCCGAGAATCATCAATACCTAAAGCATGTGCTCCAAAGTGTTTTCTACAACGTCGGCAGAAAAAAAGACGGCATAAAGCATGAACCGATTCCTCCGCTATGAAACGCCACCATATTTTCCCGAAAAGACAAACGAGCAAGTAGTATAAAACGTCAGCACTCTGTAAGAATAAAAATAAACGAAGAATAAGAATTTAGGCGAATTTAATTGAACGTCCTCTGAGTTCAAGCAGGAAGTTGAGAGTTATTTATGTAAGACTAAAGGCGGAATTCTTCATAGGAATTTGAAATACTTCATTCGAGATCGAACACTTGCGTCTTCTTCCTCTTGATGAAAATTCCCCCAAAAAATTGTTGCACTATTCCTTCTCTATTGTCATTTTAATTCTGTTGACGTCGGGTGAATTTTTATGTTGCGAAATGGCAACTGCATTGTAGATTTATTGCTAGAAATTTTCTTAGACGCATTTTCCTGGTGTTGTGAAGAAGAAGCAGTCTCTTTAAATGCATTTCCTAGCCTCTTTAGAATTTCCTGTCTTTTTCTATAAAAAATTCACAATGTCTGCTTTCGTGCTTGCGTGGCCTTTGTGTCGTTGGTGCGTACAGGAGGACGAAATACGCTTCCCTATTGTGCCTTCAGATATTTTCTTTTGCTTTATGATGAAAAAACTGATGATGATGTCGCATCCACTGCTGCCTCTTCATCAACCAAACGCACACGCTAGGGCTAGATCCACTACTATCGGAGACTCTTGGAATCTGGTAATGAGATCTAAGACTGACACAATGCGTAATAAGATGTAAAAACGGATTCAAAAGATTTTTCCCTCTTCTTTAGAAAAAAAAGTCTTGTTCAACTCCTTAGAAAAGCATCCTCGTATCAACTATTTTTTCAAGGAACTAAAGCTAAAGTCTCTCTTTCTTGTCAGATAGTTAAAAAAGTTTTTTCTGGTGTTGGGTGCCTTGTTGAAAATGAGTGACGGGATGTCTCTTCTTCATCTTGTCTTCTGCTGTTCCATGCACTTTCTTGGATATATTTATGTACGTGGCATAAAAAACCAGCATACTTGAAACGTCATGATGACAGACCAGACTAAAGTGCGAGGAGCGAGAGAAGATGCAGATGATGATGATCAGCGACATCATCATCATCAGCCATCAGTCCCGTGAAAGTTTTGCTGGGCAGGCAGGAAGGCAGGCGTGTGATCAACGACAACAACGGCACATTCCCACATCCAAAGCATAATACATAATATTATCCAGTGGAGTTTTTGTGCAGGAGTAAGAAATACATTAAAAAAGTTCTTTAGATCTTGTTCTATGTCGTAATAAGGAACTTTTTATCCTTTCATGTGGTTTATGGGGAAGCCTTAGCCTCAAAATCAAGATTACTTTGTGGAAAAGCGTGTGTATGAAGCTTGGCTTTGGCTATGTTCATGTTCACAGTACATGTGAATAATAATGCGTAAAATTGTTATCCAAAATATTAATTTGAATTTCTCCAAACTTTTTTTTTCGCTCATGACTATGACTGAAGTTTAGTTGCACAAAAGGAATTGTCAAGCTCATGCAGAGATCGAGAAAGAAGCAGGGATTTGTATACATTTCCAAAATTCAATGATGATGATAGAGCGTAATGCACGCATGCATGCTTGCACTCTTTCAAAAGAGCAAGTTTTTTTCTGTAAAAAATAGAAATCTCTTCGAAAAAGTGAAACGTGATGCATGGATTTAATATAGTTCCGCTGAAAGTTTTCAGTTTTTGAACACGTCATGCTGTAGATGGAATAACAACATCCAAGCTAAATGCAGCTTGGTCTGGTTTGGTTCATAGGGACAATGAGTTTCTCGCTGCGCTGCTGGAAATGCTGGGATAGGTAGAGTGTTTTGCGAAAAGTTCTGTAAAAAAGCATGCAAATAGATAGCTAACTGAACATAGCGGGTAGGTATAGCCTTATGTATGCTGCCTTGTGGGACCTCTTCCGGTTTAGAGACGTCTGGAAGAACTTTTTTTTCAAACTTTCATCAACGTTTCAAGTGGTAGCTCTAAAATCACAAGGAGCTATTTTATTCTTGTGGATAATGCTATTAGGCCTTTGCTTTTTCCCTTCCATGTACGACGGTAACCACTGTTTACAAAGAAAACTTTCGGGAAAAGAATTTTCATAAAAATCTCAAATTTTGTCTGTGTAATAATAATGCGAGTCCCGTCTTCTTTCTACTCCTTCCTCTTCTCTTCCACTAGCCTGTTTAGTAACTTCTTTAGATTGAACCGTTGTATTTTTCGTCTCTACTCGAGACTTGTCATCAACCTTGTTGGTTCAGAAAACATCCGCTGATTTTTCGTTACTACATATTTTTTGAAGAAAGTCTCTCAAATAGGAAAGAAAAGCAAAATTTTCTCTTCCAAACTACTTTTTCCTTGTGAGGAGTGAAGAGCACAAATGAATTGAACGTGACATGACACCACAGTTCAGTGCATCTTGATTTAGCTCAAGAATCCCCCGCATGAAAAAAGTAGTTAGGGTTATATACGTAACGACAGATGACATTTGACTTTTGAAAATTGTCAGCTCAAAAAAGTTTACGATGCAAAAAAAGTTGCACATTATCTTCATGCATGATGAACTTAATACTGGCAATACTCCCGCCTTTTTAATTCCTTCAGACCGCTTCCGCACAAAAAAATATATGTGCTTGAAAAGGGGGAAAATGTAATCTAGTTTTAAAGAAATGGCTAATGGAGGTTTTGTCTTCCTTCCCCGTTCCTGTCCCCAATTTAACCAAGCATTAAATGGGCGGGAGATGTGACAGCAAATTATGGAGAAAAAAACCGGGGCTGCTTTAGGAAAAAAACGAATCTTTTTTTCTCTCCACTTGCGGAACAAGTTCAGGGAGAAGATCTCATTACTAGTCTATATTATATCGTAAGCTAGCACATGCATAATGCCGAGGAGGAGGAAGCAGGAGAGATAGATGCTGAAAAGAGCAAGCATTAGCATTTTACATAAGTAATGCTGAAGTAGTCGCAGTTTTAAAATGCCATATCCAGTTAATTCCTTGCAATAACAATAGCTAAAGCCTGTCATGTAAGCTCTTCCTCTTGT
>JAHZNI010000703.1:6631-17377 GCA_027744415.1 Seira ritae
TTATTTCCCCCCCCCCATCTGAATTGATTGCTTTTCATTTAAAAATAAACATAGTATTGTATTTCCCTGAGACGAGAAAAGTTGCGAAATAAAAATAATTGCATTACCGTCAAAACAAAACTAAAATGTTTCTTTTTTTCCGTTGTCGATAATAATGGATGATTTATTTTTCTCTTTTTCTTTCAAAATCGCCACATTTTCACAAAAACGTATCATTAAAGAAATAGCATGAACGATCAGTAAGTAAGTAGTACAGAGTTTTTCTCTCCTTGTTTTCCTTCTTCGCACGTGAAACTGACTCAAATACATGCGGATTAATTGTTTTTGTTAGTCATCATACGCATATTTTTTATGCTCCATTCTCACCACCATTAACTTTTTCATCCATTCACGAATGAATTGAATCGGATTTTATTTGAAGTCATTTTTGTTATTCTTCTTCCCTCTTTTTTTGATTCGATATAATAATTTTATATCGTGTATAGTTTTTTGTCCTGTAATCAGTACATGGTACAATTTTACATATGCAACGGTATAGTATTATGGTATATTAATATTAAAGTGATCGCAATTATAATAATCATTACATAATTTAATCATATACACAGTTTTATGCTTTCTTTAAACAATACAATTATACAACAACGGGGCATTATGAGGACATACAGTACGCAGTGTGTAATATTATATTCGCTTGGATTAATAATTAAATGTATCTTATGGTAAGGTTCTCTTAAAATGTCGTATCTAAAAAAACTTGTTTACAATTACATGGTATATTACATCATGTAAAGTTTTAAAAACTTAACCATTAATATTTACAGCATGATGATAATGATAAGGATATAAGGAGGCAAAAAATGTACAGTATCTACAACATAAAATATACTGCACAACGATTTGTTTTTTCATAAACATTTCGTTAAAAATTCATATATTTAGTTTAGATAATTAAAAGAAGAACGAAAAAAGGACTTGATTTTATACTTTTGATTCTATTATAGTAATGACGAGATGCATAAATAAAAATTCATGTTATTCTCTCTAAAACTGATTTAGTTAGAAGAGCTACATACATTATATATGTATCTATAAATGTATGCATTACAAACTCTTTTTTTTGTTTATTGTTAAATATCACTAGCAAATAAATAAACCTTATTCTACCAACTTTAAAGTGATAAATTCTGCATTCTTCCGAATGCAGAGTTTCTTACAACATGATTGATTTTTTATCCGTTTCATATTTGGTGAAAGTAAGTTACTTTTGAATGTGGACTGAACGAAATGACCCGATAAAGGAATGGGTCTGACTTCCTCACGGTCAGTCTCCAGAATAAAACAAATATAGTAATAGTAATGAATGACCTATTGCAAAATCATTTTTCAAGTATAAAAGCTGTTGCTTTAAATCGAGCTGGTCAAGCCTGAACCCATTTAAGTCCAGAAGAAATTCGCTGACCATCAGAAAAATTTGGAATTTCATGGAACAACGAACAATTCATTTTTATCGTATCTACCGTTTTCATGTTACATTTTCAACTGACAAATTATTGCCGAACAATTCATCCTCTGTCTCTGTCAAAATTTCATCCTCACAAAGGAACAAAGTCATTCTATGTTCTTGTTTTAGACAAGGCTTAGAAAATAATGCTTATTCATTTCACACACCTCTATTACTCATGCCTTATCGGGCCAGGACCAGACCAGTATAAAGCAAGCTTTGCATTTTTGGCGTGACTACAAATCACCTTTTAAAAAACTTCTTGTACCTACTACGTTCGTAGTTTTCATAATATCCATCTCATTTCCCTTCGTTTCCCACTGACAGTCTCCATCATACTTATCAAAACACTCCGGACAGACACAACTCTTTTTTCTTTCTCCTTGTTTTAATGCAAAATGGAATTTCTTTTAAAATTTTAAGTCATTTTTCATTATGTACTATCCGTATGAATTATTTTGAAATCGTCATCAGCCTTCGTAAGATTTAGACGTGTACGCTAAAAAGTTTTGATTTAATTATTATGTATTAGCCTTTCTTTTGAATAGCTATACATACGAATTCTAAGGACTACACAGAGGAACGCAAATGATTCAATGCCATTAGTTTTATGATTCTTAACACTTCTTTCCTCTTTCATCCCTTTTCATCTAAAAAAATTGGCTCAAAGACACGACCGTTTTTTCTGTATCAAAGCTTACTCCCTAGAATAATTAGCATATTTCCTCGCTCTACAATTTAGTCTGCGCGTGAGAGGAGAGGCAATCATTGTTTTTATTATGTTAACTTTTAATTAATCATAAAACAAAGCCTGAGGTTCTAATTTAGCATGTAATTGAACATTAACAAAGCATGACTTGTTTTTGTTTGTTTTACCTTTTGTATGAAACTGACAGTGACGTCTCTTAATTTTCTAGTAGCTTCCTGAATATCATTTTTCCCTCCGAGCGAAATTCTATTTCGAGCGCTTGTAATTCTAAGTGCTTTAAGTTAATTATATCATGTAGTCGTAAAAATTAGGTCTACTTAATTAAGTATATAATCTTACTGAATTTGATCGTTCCTTTATCTTTGTTAATAACGAAAACAAAGTCAAGTCAGTTCTATATGTTTTAGAAGTTTTATGCAAGTTTTTATGTACACGAGCTAGACTTTGATGTAGATCTTGGATTACATTTTCCTTTTTGTAGTTTAATAAGGGCTTTCAGGTTTTAAATTGAAGTATCGAATAATTTTATATACATACATCTTAGTCTAGATTTAAGGTCATTATCATTATTCAATGAAAGGTAGCGAAATATAATCGTAAAAGAAATGGGGTTAATTTTAATTGACTGCAAAAATGTAACTCTGTTCTTTTGCTGATGCGATGCGATCGTAGTAACGACATGAATAAGAGATTGACTGACTGAAGCACAATGGCCCTTTGCACTGGCCATCTAGTAAGGCTAATGAAAGGTGAGAACGGTTTTGCTTTCATATTCATTATACATGAATAGATTAGAAAAGTGATGGAATACAGTCCACCATCGAAATGGAAAAGAGGAGTCAGGAAGGATGAGACATTTTTAGTGCGAAATGCGCAGAATCGTCGATACGATTGAGAGGTGAAGAGATGAGGTAAAAATGACATAAAGCTACAAAGATTTCGGATTTTTGTTCAAACTGTTACGGAGCAAACAACTTTTGTATTTTAAGGTATACGTAAAAGTATAATAATAGGTATGTAGTTTTATATATTAAATGGTTGCACTTCAGTTCTATAGATTTTCTCTTCACTTTGATTGGCGTGCAAATTACAAATTGTTGTAGGCAGGTATTTATAGAATAAAACTTAGTCGTAGCTGTACAATAATTATATTATTAACACACCATTATTACACTAACGCACAAGAGTGAAATTAAAACTTTCATTCGTCGTCGTCATTCATTTAGTCTTTAGGAAAACTATTGGCTAACAAAAATGATAATTTTCATGGAGTGACAACGTGTCGAAAGAGAAACAACAAATTCTTAAATAGTCGTCGTCCCTAAATCAAGATGTAGATCATATAACAAAGTCTATTACACAACATACCAAAAAATTCCAATTCCTGAAGACTGTGTGATTATTGGTCACTGGTAAAAGTACGTACGAACTTTGCCTTTATCCATAATTCATATTTTCCTTGACCCGATGCTAATACATCACTACAACACGGCATTGAAAGGCTCATTCCTTATGTTAATCCGAAACACTTTTAAAACATCATTAGTATTACAAGCGTCAAATATACTACAGATACATAGCTAGCAATGATGGCATCATCACTCAATCAGCAAATGTTACATTAGTTCTTTTACAATTCATTCAATTTACTTATAGCTTAAGAACCAGAAGGCAAATTGTCCGTCACGCCCAAACTTTTTATAAGATCAAATACAATCGTCACAATTTGCTTCCTGATCACTGCTACAAATAGGGGTGATTCTTTTCCGTTAAAGAAGGATCGGTAGAGTAGAATAGAGTTTTCTATTATTCAAACGAATTGAATAACCATCTTTTCGTTCCGGCAAGCAAAGTTTCGCTTAGAAGACAGCCTCATGTAAAAAGTGACGGAGGCATTAATAAAAGTCTTCTCTTATCGCATTTACTAAACCTTTTCATCGAATCAACGCAACAAAAATTTGATTAGGGTAAAGATGAACATTAATAGTGTTGAATTTTCTTACAGGATAAGGATAAAGATGAAGGTGAAGATGGTGCAGAGATAAGAATTACTTGTTTTAATTACAGCAAAATCTACTTTATCATTTTGATTTTTTCTTCCTGCCATTATTTATCGTCGCGGTAGTATATTATATTATGTACTGTAGTCTGTAGTATTCATGTATAGTGAATAGTGTAGTAATAACTTCTAAACAAGTCCTAAACTTGAATAGTACATTAATATATTATCATTTAACAGTATAATTACGCAGTACATTTAATAACTGAAGTTGTTCTTAAACGGCGTGCTTTCCTAAGGATTTGGTTGAGATGACGTGGAATCTGGATTAGTCGCTGAGGCTGCCTCTGAAGATGCAATAAGGTCTGTACCACTACCACCTCCATTTCCTCCACTATTCTCTTGAGTTTGTGTGTTCGATCCCGATGAGCCAGCCGCATGAGAAGGAATCAATACCTGATTTAGGTGTGGCTGAATCCCCATTTCTGTTCAAAGGCCCAAAAATAAGCATCAGTAATTTCTTCCTTTAAGACCACCACTCCGCTGGTAATCACAGCGTCATGCGTCATCTAGAGTTACTTATTATGTTGTAGAGGTCACATTGGAAGTTAATTACTTACCGTGCTCTGTGAAGTTGAAAAGAGGCGGAAGCTCCCGACCATTAGGCAGTCTAGTGTTAGGATCTCGAAGTTCATCGAAAAAGTTATGGGCACATGCTTCCAATGGGGTTATCCTTGACGATGGCGTGTACTCAAGAAGACGGGAGACCAACTCGATTGCCTCTGGGGGTGTTCGTGGCCGGAACACCTGTCAATAAGGACAACATGTATCGATACAGTAACTAGTCCCCTTTGTTTCAATTTTAAAACTACAGAATTTAATTTTGATCACACAAACACCATAGAAGGCACACACAGAGTTTAACGGTTTAGGTACCTACATATAAATAATGTATCTTGCTTGGAACAAAATGATATATTGTTACTTTATAATATTTAGTCGTTAACTCTCAATGGAAAAACGCAACAATTAATTCTTCTTTTGATAGTCAAATGAAGGCTAAGCACGCTGTGTATTTTATAGCCACCATAACTTTCATTTCTTTCATGTAACATTCCTCTGGAATGCTTATAAATTCTTAGACGTAATTTTCTCGCTCAAAATGACAAAAATCTTCAGCCTGACATAAATTTTAGGTTACAGCAAATGTGGCAGCTTTCCTTTCATGGAAAGAATAACTAAAATCAACATCATCATCACATCAAAAGTCAATGAAATTGATTTTTCCATTGAGCAATGCAGACATCAGTTTGTTTTACACACATTTGCTGTAACCACAGCAAATGTGGCAGCTTTCCTTTCATGGAAAGAATAACTAAAATCAACATCATCATCACATCAAAAGTCAATGAAATTGATTTTTCCATTGAGCAATGCAGACATCAGTTTGTTTTGTTAAGACTCGCGCTTGTCATTCATTCAACACTTTCCGAGTTAGTTAAAGTAGGTAGTAGAAAAGGAATGGAATGTACAAAAATTACAGAATATCGATAACAGAAGAGGACAACAGAAAAAGAGAAAGAATAGCCAAAGTAAAAAACGGAAACGACAAATTTTTTGGAGCACTGCACTGCAATCTGAGACAAGAATAAAGGAACATTCCTTTCCTTAAACTCACTTCACACTTACTCTAATTCGCTGTTTAGCCGTCGAACTGATGGATACACACATTTGCTGTAACCTATTGCTGTATGGAGGAATCAACATGCAAGTCTTTATTACTCTATAAATTAAAGGAATGACGAATTTACGTGCGCATTTTTATGAGCCCTGCTACACAAAGAATGTAAGTGGCTACGACTACGACTAGAACAAATAGCGTTTAGTTGGATAATCAAATGAGTTCCACTAGGTATTTCAGATTCAGATGTCACATAAATCACAGGACTACTAAATACAACCTTGACCTAGCTGATATTATGCACTGAATACTTCAAATATAGAATTCGACACTACGAAATACCTATTCGCATGAAAACCAAAATAACTTCTGAGCTTCACGGCGAACAGGGAAAGGATTAGAAAGCATATAAAAATGGATTACCTTTGTCCACGGATGGGCAGTGATTTGGGGAAATCGGAATTCGGTGTAATTTGGGTTCATTTCCCTAATCTGCTCGCGGGTTGGCGTGCCCAAAACTTTGATAATCTCCACCAGCTGATCAACACCAGAATCACCTAGAAAGGAAAGAAAAATGAATATTTAGTTAAAATTGGCAATAGTCCGAGACACCACACTAATGATCCACATTAAATTTTAATTTTATAGGCAAGCGCGAATGTGCTACATTAGTGCGGGAAATTACCAGGAAATATGGGTTGTCCCAGAAGTAATTCTGCAAGGACACAGCCGGCGGACCAGACATCTAAAAAGGAAACGACGATCATAATGAGGTCAGCAACAGAAATATTTTTCCTTATTAGTTCCACTAAAATTCAGTTTACGTATTCACAATTAAGACTAAGTACTATCAACTAGTGGCGACTGGGGACATGAAGAGGTTTTCCTCTTACCTTTTCACCACTGGAGTAGAAAAAGAATTTGAGCTTCACTATGTTACAATGTTCTAACCGTCTCATAATCTGCAATTCTCTGTTCTGTAATTCGAACACAATGAACAAAACTTTTACCAATGTACATATCTTCCAAAATGACAAACAAAAATGCACATATCTTCCAAAATGCCAAAATGACACTTAAATAAACAGTAACTGCGAGGATGAAAAAATGGAAAGGCTATAATTAAATTACCTTAAACCTCTTATCCTGGAGGACTTTTTTAATCGCTACTAGTTCTCCTGTGTCACATAATTTGGCTTGATATACAACACCGAAACTCCCATTCCCTATGGGCTTCGTATCCGTATAGCGGATTTCTTGCGGTCGGTCTGGTCCAGCGCCAGGCGTGGCTATTACTGTAGTCACCTTTGCCCCATCTGAACCAACTGCAAAAAATAGAAATACAAAATCAGTTCAAAGCAGGGTAACATAACACAAATCGGCGACGGAACGGGAACAATGACGCGAACATAAACACGCGCCACGAACCACATTCTTTTTGCTTGCATAACTTTTTATCTGATTTTTGTTCAATAAAGTACTTACTGGAATTCCGCTGGTCAGATGATGACGTTCTCTGACGACTACTCATTTTGCTGTATACTGATATAACAAATCCGTTAGTAGAAGAAGAAACGACTGAAGGCTATATTATCCAGAGAGGGACTGGCGCTGGACAAAAAGCGAAGGCTACTTGTGGCCAATTAAGCGACTTAAAAGTACACCTAAATCTTTCCTTACAAAATCTCTAACTTCTTCCTCCAAAGACGAAGAAGTGTACTTCGTATTTTTCACTACCGTTCTAATAAATAATGTGAGAAAAATAAAATACTCCTGCGTCGTCTGGCGTTATGGCTGAGAGAGGCGTCTACAAAATCGTTTCCACCACAAAAATAAAAACTTCTCAACTCGTTGTAGTGAATGGATTTATTACAGAGCTTTCCGCAAATATCTCCAATAGATACTCTCTTCTTCCCAGCGACGGGGTACTTCCTAGACGGGCAACATAGCGTTGCCCGTGTTATCAAATTGATTGTCGGAGGTGAACTGCCCCTCCCAAAGACATTGGGGAGATGTATATATATTTTTATGCACAGCACATGATTTCACCCACAACAAAAATATTTAAAGTATTTTTAAGTAGTCCCTTTTTAGTCTATGAACTACTACGGACAAAGCTCGCTCTTAAAAAAGTCAAAAATGTTAAGTTTAGAGCACATTCACGGTTTAACAAAACGGAAATGATTACTGATTAGATTCAACATCTGAAACAATCTGGTTATCCTTATTATGACGCAGCTGCCTGCATGATGGAAAGCTGATTAAAACTGGAAGGTACATAGGAGCTCCAGTAAAAATCATTGGTTGCAGGCTTTCCCTCCTTTCAAATTACGATCCAGACGTCCTGCAAATAAAATATAAAAATATTGAATTAAGTAAAAATTGTTCTCCTTCTCCCATCCTTAACCTTGATTTGTTGAAAGGGCAAAAGGACTGTAACTGATCATGCTCATTATTTAACTACACTCAGCCTCTTACAAAAAGAAATGCCATAAAACATCGGCAACTTAAGATCCTCTGGCCCCTTTGACCCCACTACCACTACTTTACAAGATGCTGACCTGACCTAGCCAATTTACGCCTGACACCTAATTAAAACACAATCTTCATATTGTATATATAAAAGACCAAGAAAAAGACCAGTCTTTGAAAAAATAAAACGCAGAGTCTATCTCAAACTTCTGTTATCCACCTACATCTATCCTATTCACCATCAACTATAATATAATACATTATATTGAGACGACTAACAAACAACGGAGATATTGAAATTTGATCAGGAGTAAAGTGCGATAAGAATGTGCACTACTCCTTTCAAAAAGTGATGATTAGTATCTTATACTAAAAATTTAATTAATGCCATTCATGTAATAATCCATCCCACATTTTATTAAAAATGCATCTCATCTATCATCTTCTTCATCTAAAAAGTCAATATGAGGCGTACACTGAACCTCGCAATACTACTAAAAGTGGTAATTTATTAAACAAACTTAATTAAATCTCTCCTATTCCAGCCTGTTTCCACAAGCTCAGGCAGGAGAAAAAGTTAGATGAGCATTTATCTTTTTTTTGCAAAAGTCAGTCAGTCCCGTTGTTGCGTTGTGCACCTCACTTAGTGCTACTACGAGCTAAAACATTTTAATGAGCATAATATATATAAACTTATTGCCTCTTCTGCTTTGCTAGTTGCAGCTTGTAGTTCTCTGCTTCCTTGTTCCTAATTTTAATTAGCAAAATATGCAACCAAAGTCATAATATCATCACATCATATTATGCGCCACATGCCTCTCGACTCGACTGACTATTATTTGACGACATACAACAACCACACACACACACACGCGCGACGCAGCACATTATTACATCAAAATCACATTCACAAAAGAACCTGTTTTTAGTGCATTAAAATAAAATATTTGTCCTCAAATAAAAAAGCACACTTGATTCCTACTATTATACTATTCTATCGCTCGCAGGTTATGGTTATGTTATGTCACGTTCTCTTACTTTTTTTGTCATTGTCATCATATCGTTGATCGTTCGCAGATTTTTTTAAAATAACAAGTCCTTGAGTTAGTCATTTTTACTCACTCACGTAAATTATTAAATGACAGATGAGATATAAGTATTAATTTCCTATAAAGGAAAAAATATGATAATAATTTGATAATCGATAAAACAACAACTTTCACTGAAGAAACACTTGTTTTCTTCCAATGAACACCAGACCAAATGGAGCGCAAAAAACACCTTTCTTTCATCTACTTTCGGGCCATTGAGTGTTGCTTCCTTTGATGATGCATCAAAAGAACAAAAAATGGAACTCAAGTGAGGAGAAAGTAATAAGGCATTTTCTGTAATTTCCCAAAGCTAATGATTTCTTTGCTTGTTGGCGTTGTGAATTAACATTTTTCTGAGTAAATTGTGAAAGTGGAAATGGATATGGCCAAAAGCGTGGAAGAAAATGTCAGGCAAGACAAGAGTGAAAGAAAAAGCACTTGTGCCTTCAATCTTGAATGGATGATGATGTTGATGCACATAAAATACACTCACTCTTTATTTGAAAAGATCAAAAACCTACTATTTCACAATTTCAAAAAGGAGACAGTAGTCAAGCATAGTTCAATGTTCATGTTCAATGCTCAATTTTGGCAGAATAAAAAATAGCAGTTTTGTTCATGAAGTATCGACAACTACTCCCTCCCGAGTGAGTACTACTACTATTATATGCATTCGCAATGATGCCAAAATGCCAAATATTACAACTGTTTTAAAACCTTTCCAACTCCAAATGCATTGTCATCTCTGCACCATTGCATTGCTCCGCCACACAAGCCAGAACATGCGAATTGCAAATGCCAACCACAATACTATCATTCTATTCATTACATTACATAATTAAAATAGTGTTGTCCTCTGTATTTAATGAAAAAACACTTACCAAATAAACTTGAAAATTGGAAAAAGAATAATATATTTTCTTTCTTAAAGTTGGACTCAGTACACCATCATGATGGATACTGGTGTTGATTCAGAAGCATCCTCCTAATCATCTCTTCCCCTCGCACCACTTCATACTTCGCACTTACTTAATGTGACTTTTTTATGTTAGATTACTACTTATTTTTTAAAGACTTCTTTTGACGGGATAATAATTTATGAATTTCTTGCGAGACGAGGCTGCGCCACTATCAACACCATTTAAAAGATTGTTTCTTTTCTCTTTTTCCTGTTCAGTTAATAAGGTATTATAAAAATGATGATGACGAAGAATTCGTTGTAGCACCTTCATTCGATCTTTTCACTCCAACTCCAATTTTTCTTTCCTTTATTCCAAAGTTCTTCTCTGC
>JAHZNI010000704.1:0-14693 GCA_027744415.1 Seira ritae
ATAGAGATTCACGGTGATTGAAAATTTAAAAAAAACAGTAACCTTTATGGCTAGTCTGATTCATGAGATTCCTGTACAGAGTTCCTTTAAGCATCAATTTTTATGATCCATGATGATCATGATGATGAGATGAAGCAAGAATCACATCTGCTCTAATATGCATCATTATAGAGATACGCATAATAAATATGGCCATATAAGCAAGTGCAATGAACAAAGTGATTGAAGAGGAGAGAACACATTATTATTATTAGTCGATATACCTTAACAGCTTCACTCAAAAGCAATAGACGTAATATATAGAGTAAAGACAACAAAAGTTGCAGCATAAAAACTATGGACCTCCTTGGCTCAATACCTAACTCATTTTTTTATGAATTATGCATTCAATACCAATTTTTGATGCCCATCCAATACACAATATTTCAACTTTGATTTTTATGGCTATTGACTGAACTTTTTATGTACTGCAGGCCCAAGCCTTTTTTCTTTTAAAAATGCTTTACGGCTCCTGTCTAAATCTCTTTCTCTGAGTTTGCTAATCATAGCATAATAATAAAGAGAAAGATTACTTTGTATAAAATATTGGCATTTCGGAATTTCTTTGCATATTATCAAACCACCTCTTGCTGTCTTTAACGTTGCGAGCGAAAGAGATGACTTTTTCAGTAAGAAGTCTGCTTGAAACATTGTTCAATGTTCAATTTGTGGAGTGCTTCCAGTTTTTGCGGGCCTCTCGAAAAATCATTTCGCTTCCTCCTGTCTGGCATAAGCTGTTACATACTACATGAAGCTACGAATGTAACTACGATGTGAATAAGTGCGAAGTGAAAAAATATCAATTGAAATAACTTTACGCAGAATAAGAAAAGAAAGTGGCGATATATTGACCCACCACAAATGTTTGGTTAATCTATATATTTCTTGGTAAATGATATAGCGATCAAATCAACATACATACCTACATTGTTATTCTACGTGGGAGCTCTCTCTTATGAAAGGCAAACACAATTAATTGAAATCATGCATGATTTGATAGAGGAATGGGCTCAGTATACCATATGGGGATATGTGATTCGATACACTTAGAATTATTGCTGATCATAATTTTAGAATGATTGCATAATTTCTATGCATTAATTTTTTCAATTTCAATCTACTCAATATAAATTTATTGCATCTTTTCGCTTTACTGGTTATTGCTTATCTCCCAAAAAATGAAGACTAAATGGCCTAGCATAATATACTTTCCTCGAATAATTGTTTTTCCCCTTACATATTATGTATGCACATTGTACATTCACCCCTTTTGGCGGCAGCAGCAGTCGAGTTGAAACATAATGTTGGTAATGGTGGACTGGATCATCATGAGATGAGTAAAGATCGATATGAAGAAACTGTTAAGTTCAAACAGTGCAAACTATGCTGGTGGCTTTAAGATAAAAACTTCTGTTTTATACATGAGTATATAAATAGGCCTTACCTACATGTTTTAACGAAAGTAATATGGCAAAATCAATCTCTCCACTTTATGATTCGAACGTTGTTTTAATCATTATCACAACAGTGAGCTTACATAATAAGCTATAACAATGCAAATAAAATATGATCGGTAAATTGCCTGCTGTGAAAATATATTATTACTTCGACTACTTTTTTTCTTGTTTGAAACCACTTTGCAGCTCATATCATTTCACATGAATTTCCACATAAGACATTGGTGGCCAAACACACGAAGAAAAAACTAATTTTTATTTTAGCCATATATAAATATTGACAACATATTTCTTTTTGTCAGCCTTCTTTTCTGCTTTCAGACAAGAAATTAAAAGAACATGTAATGCAAGGAACAGCACGCACACGTTTCATTTTCCCGACTTTTTTCTTTTGCTTTGATGGTGGTAGAGCGACACGGGCAGAACCTCACCTCACTAAATAACGGCCACCCCTTGAATCCGTTTGTCGAGAAATAAATTAACGTTTCGTTTTCCCGACTTTTTTCTTTTGCTTTGATGGTGGTAGAGCGACACGGGCAGAACCTCACCTCACTAAATAACGGCCACCCCTTGAATCCGTTTGTCGAGAAATAAATTATCTGTCCACGCAACAACATAAATAAATGAATCATCTTTTGCTGCTGCCACCACCACCACCACAACAAAACGCGAAAAAATAAAGCAGTATTGCATCAACTTATTACATACTTTGCATAAGTAATCAGCTACTATATTAATGTTACAGTGAGAGAAAACCTCTTTTTCATGGAACAAGAAGACGCTTAGAGGGGAAATCACATAAGTGGCAAACCTCTCAAAAGCAATTACATCAAACCGAATAAAACGTTTTTTTTGGGAGGATCGTCATGAATGATGAAGTCAGAAAAGAGTGAAACCTCCATCGTCGTGATTACTTTCTTCATGTAATGCATATTATATTATGGAAGTAAAGGGATACCGCGAGCAGTAATAATTATAATTACATGGAGGAGTACAATATAGACTGGACTAATTTCAACCAAAAAATTGAATCCGCTTACAACTACCGAATAAATGATGAATTCACGTATTTCTCTCCTCTTTTCCTCTTGTCTTATGATCAACAAAGAAATCTTCCCTTGCAATTTTTTATGTAGGAGGCGGGCAAAAAGGCAATTACCTTTTTATTACCCGAAAAAAACAATTGAATTCAGAATAGAGGCATGGATAGATCCAGCCTTTTGAATTTGACTGGGCTGATAAATCTTTTAATTTCTTCCAGTGATTTGCTCCGAAGAAGATCATATATTTTAATGTCGCCGCTAATCAATACAGCAGCCAATACATACATATGTACTGCAGTCGTTAAGTATGGAGAACAAGTGGTTTCGCTTTGATGTATAGGTATGCATGCCTATTTTATTTTGGTCAAGTAAAAGTGGCATTTACCATGAGTTTCAGAGCTTCCAGTTTCTGCGTGGCAGACAGCCAAGCCAAAATGAAAATGAAGAGCTGATATATATATTTTTTTACCTTTGCACGGTTAAAAATAGATGGCAAATGCTCAATATAATATTCAGGGAGCAAAGCACACATTAATTTCCAGCGTGCACAATCAACGCATAAAAAGAAGCATGATGGTAGCATAATTACATTTTATTGAGAAAGGAAACCACTACGAACAGAACAGGCTCAACCTCTTTTCCTTGCGCATTATTATAACAATCAGCCCATAAAATTGTCTTCTCCTCTCCAGAGCTCTACGATTACTGGAGAAAGGTGGATTTAGGAGTTTGTTGAATAAAAACAACGAAATTTTCAAGTAATAAGAAAGGATTAAGATTAAGGTGCTATCCTTATCTTTTTGTGTTGGTGTCGTGACGACAAAAAAAATGAGCCGAGTAGAGAAAAAAATAGGGAAAAGGTTTATTTGCATTCTACATGCGTTCAATGAGCATTCGCTACGTTCATCATTCATTATCTCTCTTCCTTCTCTAGTTTCGTATAATAACATTTAAAAAGTAATTCTCAGACATTATATACCATCGTCTTCTAACTTCTTCGAGGGTTCTTATTGCTCTGACGAAAAATGAATGGGTGATGTATGCCAATGCCACGCCGGTGTAAGAGTGAAACTACCTATTTCGCATTATTACGATATTATTATGCAAGAAGCTACCGCGGTAAGACTTATTGCTTGTGACTCATCTTCTTGAGTCTGCCTAAACCTAATGGGAAAGAAAGGGCAGGACAAGTTTCTTTCTACTAATCAGGTATCAAAGGTTCGCCCCCTGCTTGCCTTTTCTAAACTGAGAGAGAGAGAGAGGAAAAAAACAATATTACCCACCAAACTCATTTGAAATTAGCTATTCTCGACATCACATTATTACATCCATCTTTTCCCAACCCTTTATTGCTCTTCGCTCTATTCGAGTCTGCCCTGCCCAAAATTTCCAATCAACTAGAGAACGTTGAATGCGTATATCCCAATAATGCCTTTTTTCTCGTTTAAATTTTAACCTTTTCGGTGGATTAATTGGCAATTGTTTCCATTAAAATTAAGAACAATGTGTCAACGTCTGAGAGGAGTAAAAGAGGTCGTTACCTTCCGATTGAAGAGGAGATGAAGAGTTCGACTTTCGCTCTGACTTCACCGATGGATCTCTAAACTGTTGAGAATTCTTACTGCTGCTGCCTCCACCACTACTGGAATGATGAGAGCCATGACCTGGCATACTATGATGAGCACCACCGAAAGAGGAACGTTGTTGGAACTGATGAGATTGTTGGAGTGAGTGATGATGTCCTTGAGAATGATATTTTTCTCCAGAGTTTGAGTGACTGACAGGAGGTCTTAACCCGGCATGACCGTTGACAAAGGGCTCCTTATTCAATGAACTGCTACTACTACTCTCCGTCCTCCCCGAAGCGATCCCACTAGTACTGCTTGAGCGAACTCCGGGGCTTGAGGCGGGAGATACACCGCCCGATCTACTAGACCGTTGACAAAGGGCTCCTTATTCAATGAACTGCTACTACTACTCTCCGTCCTCCCCGAAGCGATCCCACTAGTACTGCTTGAGCGAACTCCGGGGCTTGAGGCGGGAGATACACCACCCGATCTACTCGTTCGTCCAGATCCACCCTGTTTAGCATTGACAGAAAAAAGTAAATAACACATTTAATTAAAAATCAGAGACAAGTTTTTTTTTTCATTGAAAAAAATTGATGTTGCAAAGCTCATTTATAATTCTTTTTTCTCTATTTTTTTAACTGATCATGACGTTAAGCTTGAATAATAATGAGTGAAATTATGCAAGCAGCAGAATACAAATAGAAAAAAACAAGTGAGCTCAATACTTTTATTTTAGTGCAAGACAATATGGGAAAAAGTAGAGTTTGATTTCAGAGAGGCGCAAGTAATTTATAAAACAGGGGGAAAACTTTTCTCCGTTGGTGATGTGATGTGATGATGTGAAATCGCGCCATGTCTGCATAATATAGTAGCAAAGCAGCTTCAACTTTGCCAGTTTTTTTTTCATTCACACCGCACTGCACTTGCACTGCATTCACTCCGCCGAAGCAACGACAAAAGTAAATAGAGGGTAATTTTTAGCTGTGATGATGTGACATGTACAGATCAGCTTAAATCATGCAGCAGGACCAAAAAAATTGAGAAAGTGCGGGACGCGAATTATTATTAGGTATGGTTAAGTAGGAGCGGTGGTGGTGGTCGCGACGACGACAACGTGATGCAAGCCAAGCCACCTTATATACATACCCTTAACTCTGCATAAATATTTCAGGAAGGAAAAAAATAATATTAGGCACGAACTCTTCAGCCAAAGTACCTATTCCGATGGGCTCCTGACTGTGTGTACTTTTTACTTTACATAAATATTTTGTGTGCAAGCATTGATCATGATAAGTCCAGTGGCTTATTCAAAGCATTTCATTTATTTCAATATTGTACTCGTCATTCTCATCATGACTATGACCGCCATCATTACCATTCGTCCTCCTCATCAGCATCTCCATTCCGCCGGCTTTTGTCTCCTATGTTAATTTCGCAATCAATTTCCGACAGAGTCGAACACTGAAAAAAACTAATGTACACTTGTATACACAGAAAGGAGAAATAATAATGAAGCCGTTTTCCCAACAAAACTTACTACATTTACTACTACATTATCCAGAGAACAATGACAGTGAGACTGAGGCATCTAGAGAGTGAGCGAGGGTGTGCGGTGGGTGAAAAGTGGAATGGTAAAGAAAAATAACAAAAAAATCCAAACGCGTTTAAGCAGATGATGATGAGGAAGGGTAGAAAATGGAAATCGAATTTCATTGATGAACTAAAAAAATCAATTGTACAATAGTCAAACAAGTTAAAGTTGACTAATGCTAATGCTGTCGACGTAAAATAAATTATTCAGCAATTTTCAAAAAATGCTTTCTGATTAGAAATATAATTTCATTCAAAAAATTCAAATAACGGAATGTCCTTAAATTCAATACTTGAAATGCTGGAATACATATTCAAAAGCGTCGATGACGCAAACTGGATAAATGTACATAATATTTCAGACGTGGATGGAGCACACGCGTGATGCAAGCCATATTTTCTCTTTGACCATTTTTCATTTCCGATAATGCCCACCATTTGCTCCCAACACTATGCAAAAGGGCTTAGGGAAACACAATGGATGGTAATAATTAGATGCAAATCATGCGACAGAGAGGACAAAGCACACAATAAAAAAATTATTTCACCAAAATAAAGGCTTAAGTTTACAAAATCTAATGCAATGAATGCCTTCGGGCTTGTACTTAACACGAACCAAACATTTCATTTGTGAAACTGGAAAGCCCTGCAAAGTACAAAGGGTTCAGCACGAACCTGCTTATTATGCAATATATCTTCTATTTTTTTAAAGAGTACACATGAATTGCCAAAATGTACATGCACTCCATCATATACAGCATACATTATTATTAACATCTTCCCTTTCAATTTGAACGCGTCAGAACAGGGCAGGAGCAGTCTTCCTGGCTTGGCATATGGGATCATCACATCACATCTCTTGCGACGTGATCATATCAGGGAAAAAATGGGGAAGGGAAGGGAATCTCATTCGGTGTATTTATGTAAAATATTTGTCCTCACTTCAATCCTAAAAAACCAGTTTTCCAAAAGTTGTCCTCTGTTTCCTAACATTATTTCTCACTGCTACTTACTTCAGGAAAAAAGTCCCCAAAGTATATACATAAACGTGCGTTGTGCTTATCATCTTGATGATAATGTTGATTATTATTGTGAACTATTAATAAACTTGGAAAGAGAAAGAGAGACAGAGAATACAGGCGTGTGTATATTTTTTTTATAGAAGCGAGAAAGTATCTCTTTTTACATCGCATCATAACCATTTGTTCCCTGTATCATCGCACTCATCATCATCGTCACAGTCATAATCATATTCCGGGTAAAGCGCAGCACACAGGACTCATTCTTTTATTCATTTGATGATTCTGATGCTCGCATGCCAAATCTTTTTCAGGAATGATGATGCAATGTAAGCAAAACGAGGAAAAAAGTTCGGGATTGTTGAATTGAATGCCCAGCAGCAGAGGCTTATAAAACACATCAGCATAATTTCATTAGTGATTTTATCATTTTCTCTTCCGCCTCAAGGCTCATTATGCAAAATTAATTATTGTGCATGGGATGAACACTCTTCTCTAAAATAAATACAGCTAGTGTGCAATGGTAAAATGTAAAGATTTTTGTGTGTGATCAAATCATCATCACATCTGCACAGACAAAAATTGAAATAACAACACCGAATATGGAATTATCTTTTGATGGATAATGATCCAATCCTGCAACTGTAGAGAAAAATAATAAAGCCCGAGAAAAACTTTATTTCGTGCTCATGAATCCAATGAAGGGTAATGAAAAGTTTGGGAGGAAATCATGTGTCTACTATACTTCATCAGATTTTTACTTTCACATGTCGCACTATTATCATAGTCTATGTATATATGTTCTGCTAATGTAATGACAATATTCCTCCCCATTTGGAAGTGTAAGAAAAAGTTTCGTGAGATTTTTTATTTCTAGTAACAAGCTCGCCAAAAAAGTCGTTTCGCTTCTTGTTCTTTTGGTTGGGCCAGTCGTTTTTCTAGCGATAATTAAGCCGGGCTCAAGTAATTTCCGATTACTGCGCTGACAGAATGAGGAGATAAATTTTGCAAGCAAATTATTACATGAGCGCTCTAGTTAAATCTTGTGACATTTTCATGCATTGATTCTTCTACTTCGAAGAAATTATCTGGTACTCTGTGGCCTGCTTTGGTGCGTGTTTGAGGGGAAATGAGAATCACGGGGGGAGGAATAATTCTTGACAGTAACTGACTCATTAAATATTATAACAAGGTGAGATTAAATGGAATGATAATAGGCTGAAAAGTATAAAAGGTAATAATTTTGATTTTCTGCTTGATTGTCCAGTAATAGTGACAATGGGCAGAACCACATTTACGACAGAGAGAAATATATTGTTGGCGCCTTCCACCAATTAAGCTTGTCTTCAGGATTTATCTCAATTTTCATACTAGAAGTATTTTAAATTGTCGTATATTTTTTATCAAATACATGAGTCGCGGCAGCATACCTACCTACTACCTACCCATAGTCATAGTCATGATGAGTCTCTACATAAGTCGCGATAAGTACAACATAGCTTCCAATATTCTTTTCTAAATTACACTGATTAAATCTGTTCCTCTTATTTGAATACCTATGTGGCCTAATGAAATTCGGTAGCCTCTCCACTCCAAAAAACACTACTACATACTACTACTATCACAACAGCTTTTCTCCGCTGGCCACAGTAAAAGTCCCTGCCATTCTTTTTCCCCTACTTTTTCTAATTTTAATTCAATAGACTTCATCATGGCCTTTTACTGGAAATTAGTAGAAAAAATAGAACGAAAAACAAGAATAGCTTTTGTGTGAAGACGAGAGCGTCTCCAGTTACTTTTCCAGTTTCCAGTGTGTACCTTTTAAATTCGTATATCGTCTGGCTAGGGCACACATACACAGTCCTCTGCTCTCCTTCACATAATGTACACGCAGTTGAAATCAGGCACTTTTTGCTGAAAAGTCGCATTAATATTTCAAGATGGCCCTCATTTGCATATAAATGAAGTGGCACCCCCTAATCACACTCAAACTCCAACAAAACTCAGTTTTGCTCAGTATGCACACACGTAGTATAGTATAGTAGCTGGAGTTGAGAGAGAGGAAAAGTGCACCCTCGAATATCTCCTTTTCTCTGGAATGGACTTTGGGATGGTGGGAGATGGGGAAGAAAGAAGGAAATGCGAGTGCATCATTCCTAGTCGAATTCTGTTTTTAAGCACAATGGAGCTTATGGAAATTGTAGGAGTCGAGTCGCGTGGAAAAATGTACATACGACATTATTATTAGCATGATGCTCCTTATTTACTTGCCTAGCTTTCCCGAACGCTCTAGTCTTTTGCCTTCATCAACCGCATTATGTCTCGCGATGATGAGCCAGGAAGGAGAAGTAACCGTAATAGTAACAATAATGCTCTTTATAATAATGGCAAATGCTAATGCTTTAATAAGACCTGATGGGGTCATGCCAGTAATTTGGTGACTACCATGCATACGTTGAATCTAAAAATGGGAAATATCCCTATTCCTTTATGAACACTTTGCGAGGCAATAATATCATTCATGACATCTAATGAAGTTACTAGAGGACCTGAGAGCTAAGCTTATCTGAAACTTTGGGAGGAGAAAATTAAATGAAGAAACACACAAGTTTTACGCCCCTCTTAAGAATGCAAAGTTGTTCTTTGAGAAATTTCGGAAAAAATAAAAAATGAGACTTAAAGTGGTCTCTTTTGAAATGGGATGAGTTGATGTAAAATTACTTCTAGTTATAATGAAAAATGTTCTTTTACAAATATTTTTTAGAAAAAAAATTAATTTCTTCCGAAAAGGAATCTCATCACTCTTTAGAAAACACAGAGGAGAAAAGGGTTGATGCGATGTGATCTATGCGAAAAAATGCTTCTGAATGAGTTTTCCAAATTTGAAATCTTTGAAACCATGTTGAAAGCACGTTTTTTCCTGTTTTTTTCTCACCTCCATATTATTTCGGTGTTATTACAGGATTAATAAAAATTGGGAATGATGATGAAAGCGTCACACTCTCGTTATGATGATCATGATGATGATGGTGATTGGACTGGGTGGAGAAATAAAACTTTTCAATGAAAGCGCGAGAATAAGAGAATAGAAGATAGTGTGTGGAATGGTTTTTAATATGCAAATGTCACCGACCGACCCTTTTCAAATGTAAATCAAAAGCATTTTTAATTTCAGTTTTTTTATTCGCTACTACTTCTACTTTCCACTACTTTCAAAACAGTTGCCGACAGAGAATCTATTTAATTCTCATGGAAAAAAGTGAAATCAATGAAGACCATGAAGACTAGCGAGGACAAGATTTTCAAGAGGTATTATAGAAACACGAAAAAAATCTCTATTTTTATGGTGGCCAACAAGCACTTCCAGGAAAATCAAAGAAGTAGGTAGGAATTCATTATTCCACTTGATCCTTTCAAGGCTCGACATAACAAGTATCAATCAAAGCTTGTATACATTTTTTATTATCTAGCACCAAATAAAACAAGAGCCTAAGTACGCATTCAAAGAGCTTCATTTAAATTATGCATTTTTTATTGGAATATCTACCTCCACAGCCAACTGTTCAAGTTTTCAAATGAAGACTAGATAGAATACCCCGCCTAGTTGCTTGGTTAGTGTTGTCTCCCGCCAGATATAATAGGCTTTGGTGACAAGAAAAATCTATCAAGTTTAAGCTTATTTTTTTCGCACTCATTTTTGATGACGATGATTGAGCATACATTTTGTCGTGGATGGTGGTGTAGTGGTGGGTGATGGAGAAGAGCCCTCATTGAAACCTACAATGCATCTATTTTCCATAATATAGATACTCACTCCATCTGATTATTTTTGTGCATAAATTATCACAGCTGAGTCTACTCTTCCGCATAAGTGAAGCCGGCAATTTTCGCTCCTAAGTTTTTACTCATTCATTCACTCATTACAAATGCATGTTTTCCAAATCAGATTCATCAAAAAGTTCCGTTCGCATAGGCCACGTCCTTCCTTCTTTCTCCTCTTCTGAATGAGATTCGGAACATGTAGCAGTAAAGCTTCCTCTACACCTGCCAAGAGTATATTTTAGTGGTGGAGTGGCATTCTGATAATTATATTTTTTGTCTGTAAAAGCCCAGAAATTCGTTTTTATTCTCTCGGATTATAAAAAATTGCCATTCATGTGCCTAGCTCTAGCACATTGTAATTTAGAGGAGATGAGCAAGGACAGAGGAGAAGAAATAAAGCAGGAAAGGGAGAGAAAGGAAGCGCTAGCATGACTTTTCCTTCTCATCCCTCCTCTTTCACTTATCCTAACCTTCTAAATGTTTTTATACAATTTTACCCCATAGTTTTTTCCACAAAAAAAGTTCATTACTGGTTCATTCACATTCAAATCAGAGTCCAATGCTTAATTCGAAAAATTTCATTCGGTTTTCCTGAAACTTTCTTTTCTCCGTAAGTTCCATAAAAATTTCAAGAGAAAAGAATGGAAAGCCAGCTCATTAAATTCTGTTGAAGCGGCTAAAATACGATGAGATATGGAATTACCTTTTTACATTTTACAGTAGAGGGTGGGTGGGTGTAGTACATACATGCCAATGTAGTGTAATAAAGTATAGTGCTTACGAGGAATAAATTCCTTTTGTTCTTAGAAATGCATTCAGAAGTCCACAAAAACCTTTTACTTTAACAACTTTGCAATTAGAAAGCCTTTGCAGTTGTTGTTTAGTACGCTTGATTAGTCAGCACGGCATTGAGTTATGAAGGGGCACATTATTTTTGCGGCACGTTCCAAAATATTGTATTTTTTGACTGAAACATGTCACGAATTAAGTTTAAAATTGCTAAAAAGTTACGCAAACAATAAAATATTCTAAGGCTTGTGTGTATCCTTCTTTCTCAAAACATTTAAAAAATACGTCATCGACATACTATTCTGTTTTTTACAAGGTGCATTATTACACAACTGACTATATTTACCTCATGAACTTAGTAATATCAACTGGAACTTCTTTCTGCCTGGTGAAGTCCTTCATTTACGTCATCCTAAATTACCTTTAAACTGTCCAGAAAAAATTGAGTTAAAATTACATGTGCTAAATTTCATTTAATTACAACTCAATTGTTTCCTTTTAATTTTTCTTGTGGGCGTACCTTCTACAAAGATTTGGTTGGAATGGAAGAAGGAAAGGAGGGAAAAAAATCTAGGTAAACTGAACTGGCTTACTCCACAGCCAAATGCCATGAAGAGAGGAGTACATATTAAGGGCAAAAAATTATCCGTAATAATAATAATAGCAAAAAACACAGACAAAAACGGCAGGGAGAAACCGCCGGGAGCAAAGCTCATTTCGCGGAATCATATTACAATGATATCAAGATCGAGTGTAACAGTAGCACAAACACAGCCTTCATTTCATATTTTTTGTGCTGCTGCTTAAATATATTCCAGAACACTTTCTCATTTAAATAATTTTGCTGATTACGGCCCTGCTACCATTCATCCAGTAGTACTTGAAAGGAAGAATGATGTGTTACATGGCTCGGGCTATTTGTCTAAAAAAATGGGCATTCGCCATACTAGTCTATCTACTGAACATTATAATTGCATTTTTATGACATTTTGAAATAACTGTAAACGTCCATGCAAGACCTCCACCCATTCCTAATGTTATGCATTTTTATTTATGCTGTTCCAAAAATACTACTATTTTTCTCCTCTTAAAAGAGAGAGAGAACCTTTATCTTTCGTCTGTATCACATTGAACTTTTTTATTCAGAATTTTCAAGCATGTTAAAAAATGAAAGGGGTATTTAAGTTTTTGTTTTAAACATATACTTAACCTGTATGTAATTATTTCATGTGGAGCTCAGCTCAGCTCAGTCCACTAAAATCTGAATAATGAGCACTTGCTAGGCAGAGGTCGTGGAAAAAAATATTTTTTTCCTCCTTATTTTTCACGTATAATTAGAAATACGAAGAACATGCTTATTAGATATGCATTGCTATTATTAGCAGCAACAATTAATGTATGAATGGAGATTGAGAACGGCTGCTGCCTTTCGATTCGCCTACATAGCAAGAGACCTCGAAGAAAATTGTACTTGGTAGCTAATTGCGAGCTCCTGTGATTACGTGTGGAATGAGCAGCTACAGAACAATGGGAATAAGGAAAATGGTATATTATACGATAGCCGGTATTTTTGTGTTTCAGGATGTGAATTTATTATTGTCCCAAAATGCCCATAAATGAATTATTTAACGTCTCGTGTGGATTTATGAGAATCTCAGATACCTAAATTCATCATTTTGAAATAATGACTTTTATATTTCTGCTGAATAGAGAGGAGAACGCATTGCTCAATTACGTAGGTAGTCATTTGATGATTGTTTTTCAAGAACTACATGAATGAGTCAAGTCAAGCTCAGCTCAGCTGAAGGAAGAAATCATTTTTTTACAAAATCAACACCACTTCAGGTACTATGTTCAGGGAAATGATGAGGTATCCGCTGAAATGAATATATTATGCTTGTATGTATATATATATTAACGTACGTGGTCATATTATCAAATTAAATCATTTGCATCTTTCCTCCACAATCTATATTATCTTCCTCTTTATCTTCCACTTCTACTTTACTCCCCAGCTTCGAAGCATACATTATGAATAGATATGGTTTTTAAAAAGCTCTTGCAAAAAACTTCAAGCTCTATATATAATATTTAGACAAAGGAAAAAGTGGAAAGTCAGAAAAAAATAATAAAGCAAACCGCAAGTCGTAAACAACATTAATGTTGAGTAGCTGAAAATAAAATGGTAAGTCCCAGTTTTTTCCCCGACTTTTTTATTTGAAATGCGTGCTATATGATGTAATGCTGCTCGAATTGTAATTAACCCTAATATGAGTTTTTTTCTTGAATGTTATTCCATTTTTTATCAGCTTTCTCTCAATGATTTCAGGCTTTTCCTCTCTTGAATTTGACTCTAGCGTGATAGTTAAAAAATCCATATTTAAGAGCTTCACTTTACCTTATTCATGCCATTTTTTGGAGTTATAATAGACCAAAAAATTGGGAAAAAGTGAGCCGCTCTCTACTCATGAGAAAAAAAGATGTATTATATATATTTTTTACATGTGAGCATAAATAAGTACACGTAATATTTTTTCCTGGAGAACGAGTAATATCTACATAAATAATAATGGTCTTGAGTGATGGTGATGTTTGAGGTGGGAGTATCAACTTACATGGATATATATAAAGTAATAATAATAATAATATGGAAGGAGCTCTCAGTTACTATTAAACTTTTTCCGTAATGTGACTGACTCGCATCGCACACTCCATCCATATCCAGTCAGTCACTCTCCCACAAAAAAGGTAATAATGGCTGTATAAGCACAGCCCTCAACATGTTATCCTTCAAAAAATCAAAGCAAAGTACTACTTACTCACTACATTATTACGAGAAAAAATGCTTTGAAAGTTCACTGATCAAAATGATATGCACAATTTTTATACACATTTTTATTTGTAATTCATGCAATCATGCATGGTCTCTCTCAGAGAGAGAAAGAAAAAAAGAAAGTTTGGAAGAAAATAGCGAGTGAGAGCACTCACTTTCAGCGATTCAAATCCATTTTGTTTATTCATAATAACTTTTTATTTGCTGGTAAGTAAAAGCATATTATTGAGAGGAGAGAGTAAGTAGAAAAATTATGCACGACATCGTCCAAGCCACTACCACCACGGCCAGTCATACATACATAGCAGCGGAGTATATGTAATATGCATTCATCCATATCATGTTCTTTAACTCTTTTCCCTACTTTCCTCGCTCGTCTCTGATGTAGAGATTTCTTATGAATACTGCACGAAAGACATGAAAATAAAAATTGAGCATTTTTAAGTACACAGTACACGAGGAAAAAAGCAACCGACAATCGCATTATTACTGCCAGATCGCACGCCTACCAGAAAAAAAACGTATGAGGT
>JAHZNI010000705.1:0-11426 GCA_027744415.1 Seira ritae
CCAAGTACTCAAGTTTCCAAGTATCAAGTACAAGTACCAAATACTTGATTTACTTCAAGTAAAATATTTACTTGAATATTTCGTCGGACTTGCTTATTTAAGTCCTAAGTCTTAAGTACTTTATTGTTTAGCTTTCATTTAAATACTAAGTACAAGTACATACTTAAGTACCAGAACAAGTAAAAAGTATTCGTTTTGTGCAAAACGTGTTAAACATGTGGTATTATAGGTTTATTTTCCTCGAATAATTTGCAGTTTTTGCATATTATTAAATTAAATTTTCCCCAGCCAAATTAAAAATTTCGATGATTTTCTAACATTCTTATGAATACTACAATACATCACCAAAACTCAAATTGTCAAAGCAGAATAGATGGAGTCTCAATATTTCGTTTGTGAAAACTATTTTGTAGATCTTTTTTACACGTTCAGGTGGACAAATATAATCAATTTACATAATAAATCGTGGCGTTATCGTAGCATGCGAGAAGAAATCGGTTGCCAAATTGCATCTTTGGATTTGTCCTTACACTGTTATCTTGGCTATCGTCATCGTACAGGTTTTAATCAGCAAACCGACTCCTCATCATCATCATGCAGTATTTCAAACTAAAAGATGGTTAACATGTGGACATAATCTTACTTTTAAAAATTACTTTCAAAATAAACACCATGATGAGATTTTGCGTCTGCCTAAGGAATGTTCTAATTTTATTCATTTTGCTTTCATTTTCTGAAACTTTCGCAATCAATGTACCCACCGTTAGTTTAAATAAGGTTTTGAAGCCCTTTGACCAATGCTTGGTTTCCATCACAAACTATAATAATATCAACTTTGAGCCCTTTAATGTACCTGTTGTACTCCGGCAATACAGGTTAGTTCATCCTCTCAGAAAAAAGAAAACTCCTCCATCGCCTTCGTCTCTAGTTAAAATCCCTGTCGACGTCCATATCAAACCTCCATTATTGAGTCGTTACGTAAATGCGGAATATCAGGAGAAAGTGCCTAGCTGTCCGCATTCCAACATTACTCTGCCTATTGCTACTGCCTTTCACATCGGGAACCGAGAAGTCTGCGTGAGAATCCCTTTCCTCCAATTTGTTCATATTATCCGGCCGTGGAGGTGTGAAGCAAATTTTGACATCTTCCCCAATTCAACATTTTTAAACAATGAGGAAATCTCAGAAGCCCAAGCCACAGGTATTTTCCCATTGTTTAGAAGAAGGAGAGAGGGAGGAGCTGTTTTTCCAAATCCTACGTACTCGTTTGTAATGTTTCGGGAAAGATTTCAGGCACCTATAAGGAAGCTTATCGTCATTTGGATGGAAAGCCTCAAGTTCATGGACCAGAAAGAGTATGTTTTGAAAAAATACACATGTTGTTTACGAATAGGAATGGCCAGTGGGTAAAAATGCGTGGGTAAAAATAGTGGGTTAAAACGAATTAAACCGTTTTTACCCACCCACCCATTATTAAAACCCTGGGTTAAAACCATCTATAGGGATGGACCCCGGGTGAAAACGGGTGGGCGAAAATGGTGTATTTAACCGTTTTTACCCACCCACCCTTCATTAAAACCCTGGTTTAAAACCATCTCTGATCATGTGGAATGCTAAACCCATAAAATGCTCTCAAATGATTTTCTAATGTTGCAGTACATCAAGAACTTTTCGCCACTACATGTTGCTGTCTTTGATTGAAACGGAAGGATCTGAGTTCACCCCGAGAATTGAGATAGTAAACTTAGATGGACATTTGCTGGAAATTGTGAAAACGGAGAATGCAACCGGTAAATGTACATCATATGTATTTTACTTATAGTATTGTGTATTTGTCATATTTCAACTAGGGTTGCCCCTGTTTTGATTGTTTAAATTAACGAAGAAAACACTGTTTTTGCCTAAAAGGAAAACAGTTTCTCGCCCTCAAGCTGTTTAGACAACCGTTTAAACAAAAAAAAATACATGCTTTGAGTACATGCTCTACTTCATGGTTTCAAAAAAGGGCTTAAAGAAGCGCTCCCACCGTTTTCGTTTAAACTATTTTCATGTCTCGCCCGTTTCTAAAAGTTCCGTTTTCGTTTGCCTACAAAGTTTTTTGAAAACATCCGATGCATTTTCAAGTCATTTTACCAAAAAAATGTTTCATCATTCGACTCCCCTCGTCACGTCCCGTATGCCGCTCATGTTGTAATGACTGGTGATAGTTTGCAAAAATATTATCGTAGGAATTTAATTTTATTATTCAATATTCAATATATTTTTTTTGTTTGCCTATTGTTAGGTTTAGAGAAGGCGTCGCAAATCATGGATATAAAAACCCTCCCATCTTCAGTCTTCAACAGTCTCCCACAACTATTACCAAAAAAATGTTTCATCATTCGACTCCCCTCGTCCCGTCCCGTATGCCGCTCATGTTGTAATGACTGGTGATAGTTTGCAAAAATATTATCGTAATTGTTAGGTTTAGAGAAGGCGTCGCAAATCATGGATATAAAAACCCTCCCATCTTCAGTCTTCAACAGTCTCCCACAACTCAACTCCAAGCTCGCAGAATACAGAAAGGTGGCAGGAACAAGGTTGAACACAAACATTCCGTTTGCATTTGCTTTCGGGAATACAATTCAAGAGACGACAACGCAAAACATGATTGGACGATTATGCAAAGCTCCACTGTCCCTCTCCGAGACTGCAAACTTTTCCTACCAACACGAAATCTTCTTACTCCTTTGGCAAGAATTCGTGATGGGGGGAAACCACAGCATTTTAAGTTTTGAAGGGTTACCCAACCAATTCGTTCAATTCCGACAGTTTGTTTCTTACTGCGAACATGGAAAATTTAGAAGAGAGCAAGTCACCTACATACCTGGCGACCTCATGATAACGCCTGTGATTTTACTCCACCGGAAACGGAAAAATAATGCTCTTGTAGTAGAATATTTAGATCCCCTCACTTTCGTAAGTTGTGGTAGACCCAATCAATCCGCTTTGGCTTTTCTCGAGCTGGTGAAAATATTTGATTGGGCCACATGGCTCATTATAATCCTACTTCTCGTCTGCATGTTCCCAGTGATTTCCTTCTTGGTGGATTTGGCAACAGTTAAACTTGCCAGCAGCACCAGCAGCACTACTCGTCAAGGCTACTCGTCAATCAAAATCAAAGCCAATGCGAAGGCCTACATAAGCAATGGTCTGTTCACATCCCTTAAGCTAATTTTGGAGCAGTCTGATCCCTTTAGTATTGTACATATCAAGATGGCGAGTTTGCGGTGGCTGATATGCTCCTTGCTTCTCGCCAGCCTCGTAATAAGCAATGCATACAAGAATGAGAACGTCTACAACATCATCGCTCCGCTACGACCAGTGGCGTATGAACATTTCAAACAGATCATTGAGGAGAGTTTCGAAATTTTCACGAGACTAGATTACATACGTGAGAATACAGCCAGAGCAATCGCGAACTTGACTGGATTATATAAAGTAGATGCATCAACCCCCCATCTCATTAGCGTAGAGTCCTTTGATAGGCACCTGGACAGCCATTATATTGGAAGTGAAATGTACGAATATGTTGACCTCTCAGATGTACCACAGGGAAGCCTGCAGCAGTTTAAGGAATTGCCTGCACATTACCTCGGCAAATCCAAATTGCACCCAGACACTCTCCAGATTCTAAACGACATTGCGAATGACTACTCAGAAAAAGATCTTTCCCGGTGGAGAAACAAGCTGGAGTATAAGGAGCAGGAGGTGCTGCGGAAGGAGTTGAAGAAATGCAATAGGAAGGCTGTAGTGTTGCCAGTGCTTTATTGCATTCGCCATGCTAAGTATTTACTAAGAATTGATCATGTCAGGCCTGATGATGTCTACGTCGGGAAGGAATACTACCCTCAAAGCGCAATCAAGATTGGGCTAGGAGGCTCGTTGAATGATGACATAGCATTTCGGATGAGGGCAATGGAAACGCATGGTATTTGGGGGAGATATAAGAAATTCATCGCTCTAGATTTTGACAGTAGTAAGCAAAGCATTCCTACATTTATCGCTCCAACACTGAAGGGAAATGTTCAAGTGATATTCGTTGTGCATATCATAGGAATCCTTTTGTCCCTTATTGTGTTCCTCGTATTTGACGCTAATCTAGTAGGGTTAAGCTACAAAGCTTGCGCTTTAACCGCCAAGAAAGCTTTAGGCTTTATGAAAGAGATGAGAGCAAATCTCTAGTCATTATGGTCCCGCTGCCACCCGTATCGCATTGGCGGGCTCATAGGATTTTGTAAGTACAAAATCCATGATGTCAACATGGTAGGAAGTTGGAAAAATATTTCGCCCTGGAATAAAGCATTTAACTAAGCATTACAGGATAGGGAAAGCAATACATTACAGGATAGGAGTTTCCTCCTCGACCAATTTTCGTTGTACCGCTGCTGGCAGAAAAAGATTGGTCCCATTGATATGCAATGGAATTTCGAATTTTTACGGGCATTTTGAATACTAGAGGCGATACAATCACCTTGCCTTTGAAAACCATATAAGCTGCGTTTAGCACTTCAGAGGAAAACAAAGTTTGTGCTTGTTAAAAAGCAATTCATCAACCCTGGCAAGATTAAAAATCGAGGTATTTATGTACTACAATTGGGTAAATAATAATCTGAACTAAATATATTAAACTTTATGCTTCGTGGGCAATATTTGAACTTTTGCAATTAAACAAATTACTTTTAGGTGGCTATATTGTTTGTTCTAGAGCTAGGACCCCTTACTTAACTCGCGTTTAACTAAAACAGCATAACAGGCTGTCAATGACAAGACTACTTTTGGTTCAAATCTATGTAATTGGTATCTGAAGTTCATAATATACCGGAATCTAGGTTTTGTCGTTTTTTGGACAATTAAATGTATATAAACAATCATTCTATAGCTGTTACCAAAATTAAATATCGTGTAAACAAATTGTATATCTTATTTACTTTCAGTTTGGTGTCAGTTTAAATGTGATGGAAACCACGGAAAAACTAACAAATTGCATCTAACATAGCCCTAAAGATACATATTATGTCATCTTTGCTTTGCTTTGCGGTTCACAAACTTATGCACATTATGTGCGTACATTTATGCAGTCAGTAAAACCATTATTCAAAATACAATTTTGTGGAGGAGTGAACAAGGCGGCTGTGGTGTTTCTGTTTTACCGCTCCTTTGAACTAGTGACATATTTCCCATGCACCGGGCCAAGATAGAGGTCTACAATGTAAAGATAGGATGCACTTGGATTGGGACATTGTTGTTGTCTGCTTTAAGACTGGCATGAAAAATGTACACACGGAAAGAAGGATGGCTTAAAAATTTATGTTCGTGGGTTAACCCATTTTTGAAAGTAAGGAAAGTCGTTTGAAGTTTCTTAACAAAAACGACAATCAATTTCATTTCCATAAATTTGACGTCATGTTTCTTTGGAGCAGGCACAATTGCAAAAATTTAGTAGAGAATTAAGTATTCATGCCATATTTTCATTTCAGCTATGGCGTGCATGAACCCAACTGGATCAGGCTGGGAAATTCATCCTAAGCTTAAGTGTTTTTCGAGTTTTCCAGTGATCAAAGTACTCCTTTAAATCTGTTTGTCGTTTTGTTTAAAGGAATACACCTACTCTACTTTCCCCTTTCTCTAGTTTTGTTGTTTTTATGCCATGGTTTTGTTTTTATCCTTGAAGCAATAAAAGTGAAAACTTAAGTAGTATGTTGTTTTCATCTCTTTTTATACTACAAGATCAAACAGCGTTTCATAAAGTCCAAATCAAAGCCATGTCGATCGTCGATCCCAGTTCTGACTGGTTATGCATATTCTTGTACAATATGCCTAATATATATGTAGATGACGTTTTTCTGGTTAAATGTAAATCTGTCAAAACAGTTTCATTTGAAGGAAAGTCAAAGCAGGATTCTAGTCAAATCAAAGTCAAAGCAGAAGGTTCTGATTGTATTTATGGGAGCCTATATCTGAGATATTATGGGAAAGTGACCTTTTCATATCATTTGAGAGTTTACGACCACGTATTTTATAAGCATGGCGAAGGAAAACAAAAAGAGTCAATGATGAGCGAGAATGATAAACAAACTGAATTAAATAATGTGGCAATGTTGCCTGTATCTTATTTAAAGCATTCATATCAAACGTCCGTATTTGGGTTGGAAGGGGGTCGCCGTAAAGCAAGACATGCCATATGAACCGTTAATGTAAAAGTGCGTTACCAGCGACGGTAAGTGATCTGAATTTTTGCGTAGGATTTTTGTGTCGTTTGATGTGAATGCTCCCATTGGAATATCTTACAGGTATAGGACTTTATTCCAGTGATTATATTGCTTTGTTCAGTTTCTACTTTTAATGCAGTCAAACAATCCAATCTACAAATCTTTAAAATTGAGAAAAGCGCGTTTGGTCCGTTTTCCCAGTTTGAGCACGTGAATCAAACAATACCATGTGCTTTGAGTACTTAATGCGAATGACAATCTATATCTTTGCACCTTTATTTTTGCCCAAAGGTATTCCAAGTGAAACAAAGGAGTTAGCTTTGCGATGGCTTTTGACAAGGGGCATCTGACAAACCTAAATATACTTTCTCTTTTAAAAATATAAATCAATCCATTTGCCTCATCAAATTACACCTACAGGCATTAAAACCACATTTTTTGCAAATTCTGGCACCGTTAATCCGTCAAGATCGTTCGAAACATACAAATCCGACGTTCCTAATCAATCACATAATTTAAATATATCACAATTTCTGTAGGTAATAAAGTCTTGGTTATCTGATTGCACCATTAAAATTTTCATATATTAAAATTGACTACAACCGAATCACCATATCAGGATTAGTGTTAACTGAAAAACAATTGCGAAAGGAGAAAAAACGTTTCGCAAAATGTATGATTTCCAACTTCGAAAATACCAGTCGGGGGTGCATGAAAGACGCAGTCTCCCACTTCGTAAAAGGAGGTGCGTGCCAAGAAGCGATATAAAAAATGATCACTAGGTTTCAGGCTACACAATGAGTGGAATATCGTATGCTAATTTTAGCGTTACCTGGCGATAGAAATTTGCAAATCTGACATCATTAGTCGATTTCTTATGGTCGAAAAGTCCATGTCACGGAAAAGTATTTTGTTCTGACGTAGAACTCATTTGCATTTATATATGGTATAATGCAAAAGCAATGTAGGCAAAACGGGAATTTGACCTTGGCCCCTTCAGCTTTCACCAAATTGGCTGAAATTCAACGGGCCTCTTTCTTGAGGTAAGGAGTACCTATATACCCAATTTTAGCCCAACCAGACCTAATAGTACTAAGTTAGAGCACAGACAGACAGACACGGTCATGCGTAAAAGCATAATGTTGATGCACTACGTTTGCTACATAATAAGCAGCAATAACAGGTGCTTAGACCAAATAATAAAAGTCAGCTAATGTAAAACGAGATTGACCATTCATACAGTTATATAGCTTTGATCACATATTAATTTTATATAAATAAACATTTATAAATTATTTGTGTTTCTGAGAAAATCGGACCGACATTTAAATTTCTAGACGTTTTAAATTTATTCTGACATGTGCGTGCTACGTTTCCTATTCAAATAAAAGAAATAAATCTCCTGCAGATGAATTTTCATCGAAAAAAAGTAATCCTCATATCTGGAACCCTCTCTTGCCATCGGTCAATTTATTTCGATGAGTATTTGATTCAAACTTACTGAATTGAACCCACTATGTAGCTCACCTTCCCTACGCTTTCCCCGTCTCGCAAAAAATGGTTAGATAAAGCAAACAGTTATTTTTTGAACGGAACATATAAGCATGAATAATAGAAAACAAGCTAAAAATTACTTAGAAAATTTTTCTTTCAAAGCTTTCAAACAAAGCAAACGTACATAAAATAAAGCAAACATACATCAGCTGCGTATTTCTTCTGATAAAAAGGATTATAGCCTCCAAACTTATTTTTTCAAAGTGCATATACTATATTTTCATGCAATCACAAGTTTTCTTTGACTACTGGCTCAAATCTATTTAAATGACGAAACTTTATTTGAGACTGTAACTCTCTAAATGGGATTTAAGTGATCTTTAAAAATGCTTGAATGCTTGGAATACACACTAGAATGGTTCTGTTTCCATAAATTCAATAAATATCCAAATTTACGATTTACCCAAGAAAACTGAAATTGGTTTCATTAAAATTTCTCTTCACTTCACTTCATTCTACAAAAAATCAATGACTTACATCGTGCAAGTAATATTCACCACATGTAACCTGAAGCTAGATGATTGATTGATAAATTTATTGTCTTACAAGTTCAGTTTGGTAACTGTTTTCGCGACAAGTGACAATTACAAAGAGCCATACTTAACTGCCTAATTCTACTAACATACGAAAATAAGTAAATACAATGATAAGGACTCAATTTTAGGACTTTTACAAATCTGGATAGATTTGACCCAAAAACTCCTTAGTTCTTCTTACACTTTTAGCAAACAAAAACCTAAGCTACTGGGATATTTCATTTAAAATGATTTAAAGCGTAAAACCATGTAAGCTAGCATAAAAATGCTGGAACGTGACACATCAGGTGGTATTCTTCAGACCAAGTTGACTTCCGCATGACGACAATATGGGAGGGATAATGATGTTGACGGTTTTGGTCGGCGTGAACACGGGATTAGCCAAGTTCGTTTCTCTTGAGAGGTGAAGATAATAAATATCACGTCGGGCTTATGCCTCAAGCCTTTTCTGAACGTGCCAAACTATAACCAATAAGCTAAACCCTATTCCCTTCGAGCGGAAGTCTCCTTTTCAAGTTTCCGCCTTACCCCTAGAAGTGGCGAAAATGTCTTAGATTTAATTTCAGAGGAGGTGAACTTATTAAAGTGCCAAGAAGTCATTTCCTATGTAAGTTTTGCTTGTTTTCCAAAACCAGAGGCGAAAACCACTTAAACCGGCTTATCTTTGTCTCCCGGCCGTGTTTCTGGACAGGAGAAGCTAGAAAAAAAATCAAAAGGCGAAAACCACTTAAACCGGCTTATCTTTGTCTCCCGGCCGTGTTTCTGGACAGGAGAAGCTAGAAAAAAATCAATCGCTTTAGGGTTCAGCAATAACAATAAGATACTCTTTCCCAAGGCAAAAATATTAGAGGCGTTATTTAATGGCTGTTCAAATGTATCGCTGCTTATGTGGGAAATATTATTCAAATAAGCGTATCCAGCACGTGCTAAACTAATCTTCCAGGCAGAGTTAAACAAGAAATGGATTAGGGATAAACGAGACATCACTTTCAGCAAATTTAATTAAAATCTTGCTTATGGCGAAATCAATTTCGCTGGTGGTTTCCGTGATACATATTTATGATGAGGCAAGGTCTTCAACTTTTTGTTCGTTTTGAAAAAAATGCGTAACTCAATCAAAAGAAATTTTATGAAGGTACAGTGCACCCTCCATTTTTTCACACTTTTCCATTATACTAATATTTCCCGAAATTGAAATAGTTTTTTGCGTTCTTGGGTAAATTAGTAGTAACCAGGTAGGTTTTAGAATATTCTTGGGGGATTTTTTAGGCTGTTCCATTTTTAGTGTCGGGTACATATTTACCAGATACCTTTTTGTATTTTATTAGAAACTTCAAAAATACTGTTGTTTTTTTCATTGGTAAGGGTTCATACTTTTCAAACGTAACGCAAAAAAATTGGTGATTGACTACCCACCCTCCCCCTGTCACGCACTTTCAACATGGGCCTTAAATTGAGACCATGATACCCCCACCCACCCCTTTGCGTTACGTTTGAAAAGTATGGCACCTAACGGTGAGCCGTAAACGTAACGGGAACATTCCCTCACGGAAAATAATCAGTTCCTCACAATTTGTGAAGCTTACGTTTGCCCCTTCAATGAGATGACATCTGCCTTACGTGGTAATTTTAAAAACAGCATGGAAATGAGAAATATCGTCAAGCAAGCCACAAAGGGGAACTAAATTTGAGAAATGCTTATATGTAAAGCAACCAGCAAAATGCATTTTTTGCCAATCAAAAATGCGAAAAAGTGTCAGAAAAATGCATTTTATGCATTTCCAATTTATACAGTTCCAGACAATATTTTATACTGTAAATACTAAGGTACTGTCAAAATATGCTTAAATCTTTGAGCCACTGGTTGATTTTTCGACATTTTATACAGCCTTAGGAGAAAAAATCAAGCAACATTAACAGCAACAGCATTAAACTTACACAAAATTTCGATTTTCATCAGAAAAATATTGAAAATTGTTACCAAAAAGAGGTTCAAGTTGTCAAAAATGGTCTAAAAATGCTTTAAATGCGAAAAATCTCTAAAAATGCAATTATGCATAAATCCTCCAGAAAATACAAAAAGTTCAAAAAATGCAAAAACTTCTTGAAACTTCCACCATTTTTCACTTAAAACGTTCGTAAACCTTTTTGGGATAGCAACCAGTACTTAAAAGTGACATAATGCAAAACATGCAAATAATGCAAAGTGGTTGCTCTACTTATATGTATTTTACTTAGTTAATGCGTTGCAGTTTATAAAATGCTTTTTTGCCCCCGTCAGGTCAAACCCTCACATGTCGGGAGCACATCCGGTATTGCAAACTCAACACTTAATGAGATTCTTAACTTAGGACTTGGATTATTTGGCTCGTGTCGAATTCGATAAATACATGCATTAGAACCTAAAACACTTTGCAATTTAAAATGCAAAGTTTGCACGAAAAGGGATGTACGTAATGCGTGGATGAGTGTGTTCCTTGTCTCGTAAAATAAAAACAAATAATTTATTTTAAATATTGCCTGAACGAACAGCTCCCCAGATTATAGTAATATTTTAGACTATAGTTTCAACACAATGAGATATGGATGAGATCAAATTGTCTTTAGGTAGAACAGAAGAGACGCAATATTTTTTTTATTAAATGTCACTGTGTAAATCTTCAGCAAAGCCTTCTTGAGAGCATTCTATCGGGAGTAATGACCCTTCTTCAGTAAAAGAAAACTCCCCTATTTTCATCTCACAACATAAAGTCATTGCATCTCGCTTCGTTAACCCCATTCTATTAAAATGTAATGACTTCTATGTGGTTTTTTTATGAAGATCTGCGATGTGCAGCATCGAAAATATTTTTCCAGCATTCAATTTCAAACGAAAACAAAGCACCAACCCTAATGCTTATGATGATGATCAGAATCGGAATGAATACGTTTTACTCTCATTCTATAAAAAAATTATTCAACGCTGGAGAATGAAAATGAAAGGGGGATGCACAAAATTCTTGTCTAAAAAAAGCCAGTCCTATTGCGGTACATTACTTTTACTTGAAAAAATCTCATTTGCTACTTCTGTTTGAGTCTCAGAGAT
>JAHZNI010000707.1:0-27962 GCA_027744415.1 Seira ritae
AGGCATACAAAATGGTCTTTTAGTCTTAAACTTTAACAGATTCCAAAGCTCGAAAAGCAGGAACATTTTCCCCTCATTGTTCAAGTTTTCCCATTCATTTTCAGAGGTAAAAATGAACACTTCGCATTGTTTGCATATTTACATGCAAGGACCAAGGAGCTGTTTTTCATGCCTGGAGAATTCATGTCATGCAAATACAAAAAAAAGCAACAAAGACAAGAGACATTTCTGAAGACTGGCAGAATAGAAGTGCTAGGAGTATTTATGAAGATTTAACTCGGGAATATGGCATAGTCTGAAAACAGTAAACTATCAACTTTGTAGACCAGACCCTATTCAGAATAATACTAGCGAAAAGTTATTGTTAAATGAATGCCAAACGCCAAACTAAGCTTTGATGAAACACAAAAAGACATAATTAGGATTAGACATGTTTCAGATCGAAAATTCCCCCGACCTGCCCTCGACATGACATGTTTCATGAGATGATAAAGTTCACGGGTGAATAACCTGCTTAAGTAGATTGCAGGGAGGCAGGGAGATTCCATTAAAAAACTTAAATGTTCTAGTCCCTAACTAACTAAATGGGCGAGTTTAAATTATACATACATTATTGGACTTGGACATAACGGCCATAAAAATTCACATGCAACGGGATCTTTTCAAAAAAAACACTAAAAAAACCGTCGAACGTATCCGACATTAACCGTCTGTTTAACTAAGTTATATAGTTCTAGTTCTAATTGTGAAAACTCAAGATGCCCTTGCCATCACAGCACAGCAGCGTTTTGTCAAAAAAACACGTCCCGCGTAAAAAGTAAAATGTTGAAACATTGGAAAGTTAGTAAATCTATTGATGGCATTAATTAAACTTCTACAAAAGTTAAAAGGCAAAATAACTCACCAAATTACTTAGAAAAGAATAACGATAATTGTTGAAAACGGCCACTTCCTCTTTCCCAGGTCTTCCACAAATCACCTCCCGCAATATTTACATCCTCGCTTCTAGAAGTTTACTAGTCGACGCACAAACTTTGACTTTAATGATACTGAACTTTAAAATTAAGACATGTAGACTCTAACTGTAAACCCGCTCTTTTACTTTAATCTTAATCCTACTTAAAATATTTCTCCCAACCGAAGACCGAAACTGTCAACAATTCTCTTGGATGTATGGCCTTTCCAATTTCTGCAGAAGGACAGGCAAACAGGCAGGGAACGCAGATCGTTTAAAAACTGAATGTGATGTAACAATACAATGCATTGAATTCATGCTCCTTTTCTCATGTAAATAGAGAAAATATTTTTTGACCGTTACAAAGACGAAACAAAGTACATTGGATTGGATGGATAGTGTCGTCGTAAGCAAGCAGCATGCAATGCATAAAATACTTTTCCCCATTCAGAGATTTTCATGCTTTCGCATAATATGCATAGAACGTACAGCATAGCAGCGGCAGTGAATATAATATAGACTATAGACCTTCTTGTTCATTTTTATCAAAACTTCGCTGTTTTGCTGTTGCTTCATAAAAATATCTTTCGTTTACAGGGCAGAATGACGGAACACAAGTTAGCAGAGCAAGAGCAAAGGAAGAACCAAAGAGAAAGGAACATCAAGCAAGCGACGACGGGCACACCAAAAATGGTAGGATCGCTAAAGGCGGCCATATAGGAGGAATCGTGCTCTATGTATGCTTTATAAAAAATCAACAATTATTATTGCCATCCGTGTCGTGTGTGTGGTGTAAAGTACTTTTAATGCTGATGTTATGTCCGATATATATTTGTCCATATAAAAACACGTATTTTATATACGAGCACGAGTAGATTGAGAGCGTACCGAAGTATTGTTATCAGAAAAGCACCTCCGCAATGCAATTCATGCATCCTTGTTCGAAGATGAAGGTATTTTTTTCTCGTAATGGATATTTTTGATACATAAAATTTTCGAGTCTTCAGTCATGCAGCCAAGCCTCTCGTTTTGATGGCATTGAGTATTGTTGCTGAAAAACTAGGTGGTAATATATCAACATAGCCATATCATATGGAAAAATTTCACTGTAAACAATAATTCTTAGAAAAACTGTATGTAAACTGCGAACGCTGTCACCTGTCAAGCTGTCAGCGAAGAAAAATAGTTAAAGCTTTTCTTTGTTAGTGTCTCGTTTTATCCAAGTTTAGGATGTGTGGACGTGTAGCTGTCGATTTTATTTAGTTTCTTTGCGTGCGTGGGAGATTAAATCGCTGGAGAATAAAAATCAGTGCGATAGGTCAGCGTCATTATCCTTTTAGAGATTTTATTTTATAGCGTCACCTCTTTGGTAATTGAATTCACAGTCAAGATACGACACAGTCATCATCTTTAAATCAAGTCACTATAGTACGAATTCAATATGATCATCATCGCCTCCGCAAATGTTACGCAATCATGCCGACAACGATATAGCTTATCGTTGGAAGAAGTCTTCTAACCACCATAGACTTCTAGTTCGATACCGATACCAATCAAATGATTAAGCGTACCTGAAAATTAGTTTGCTGGAATCTTGACCACTTTTTAGATTGCCATTTACCTAAATAGTTTTAATGTTCTTTGCTGCCATGTGCTATTTTTGTTTTCTTCAAAAAAGTGAATAAATGAATCTGAATAAGAGAAGAGGATAAAGATACGTAAAGGAGATATCATTTCTCAGGTATGATGTGAAGAATAAAGATATCATAATCAAATATTCATTTTTGTACGCTTATAGCTTCCTTATTTAATCCTTTTATCTTTAACAAGAAATCAGTATGTAATTATACTTGCTTCGTCTAAAACATTTTTAGAAGTGCACAAAAAAGCATTTGAAAAAGTCATTATTATTGTTAAAAATTTTATGACTAGTTCATAATTGATTGTGGTGAAATAAAATAACGTTTTCCATCAATTCAAGTGACATTTTTCATTCATTTAAATAACACATCCATAACATAATAACATTACATTAACCGTACTAATACTAATACAAACAAAACGCCACATATATGTATTATAGACAGACAGACATCTCTCATTCTGAAACATTAATTATTTTATGTCATAATTGTACAGTTCAATTGTCGTAAACCGTAAAGTACTTGGGAATGCATAGATAAAAACATGCGCACGCATATTCTCTCTCAGGAAATCAAAAAGTAATTTCAAGGTTGAATGTCACAGTTCAAATTAAATAAAATGTAAATCAAATTCATTAAACAACCGTAGACTCATCTTTTTCGGATGAAATTATTGACACTTCGTGGAGAGCATTTGAATGACATAAAGCAGTTTCTTCGTCGCTGTCCGCTGTGTTCCACTTCTTTTTTGATAAGCGTCTAATGTATGGCACTGACAAGGATGCCGTGCTTTTGTCATCGCTCACGGTCAAGCTTGATCCTTGTGTGGTTGACGAAAATTTGCTGGCACTTTTTGCGGGGCTTCGAATGCTACTCTTGGGTTGAAGTGTGATGACTCTGTGTTTTGCAAATTAAAACAAAAAAAACATGAATTGATGTTATTAACCAACATTCTGCATAATATTGAAGAGTCATGTAGCTTTGCTATTTTGAATAACGATATTGACTCACGCGCTCCGAAGTTGTTTTAAAAGTAGAAGGAATGCTTTGTATTCTTCTTCTCGAAATGGTTTTGGATTGTATCTGGCAGCTTCGTAAAGATCACAAAATTGATGAACCACACGTGGATCTACTTGTGGAGTCAAAATAATGATGAAGTACGATCGCAGACTTTCAAAAGAGTGTCTCTTTCCCAATTTCCTTTTAACCATGCTGATCTCTGATTGAAAAGAAGATAAACAATCATTAGCATAAACAAATTCATATCACGTTGTCATTTCAAAGCTTCCACATTTTATGCCTACTTTATTTTCAAAATCAGAAAAATAGGCTGAATGATTATTCACTTGAAAAATGACACGTGCTCAGATCCACGTTATTGATTAATATTTTACCACGTCTAGCTCCACTAACGCAAGGGTTTTAGCCCCGGGCCTACTTTTGATATTGACTTTTAGGGCAAATAATGCAGTTTCTTTACCCCCCGTTTCTCAAGAACCGTAAAGACAAACGTCAATAGCAAAGATTTTTATGACTTTGCGTTGTTCTCAAAAAATTGAAACCAAAACAATTCAGATTTTTTTCGTTTTAATTACCTAAATTTTTGGCATCATCAACTGCTTTCATTCGATAATAGTGGCAAGGTTTTACTGCGCCTTCTTCCGAAAATTTTTGGTCTACATCATCTCTCAAAACGTGTGGTTCATACGTGATCTTCGGCAATGCCTCAATTCTTCGAAGGATTTCCCTTCGGAGACTCTTCACCGAGGTAAAAGAAAGAAAAATGTTAATTTGAATTCAATTAGCTTTCTTGATTTTCCATCAGACAAGATCAAAGATAACTTTAATCTAGGAGTATTAGAAATACATATATGTACCTTCTTTGCATCCAGACCAATAGGCGCATGAGGTCCACGGTGCGATCTCAATGCAAAGCGCATAATTTGTCGTTTTGCAAAGATGAATAGAAGCCAAAAGAGTGTAAACCCACCCGCCATAATTAACACGACTGTAACCCCCGAGAGTTGTTGAGCCATCTTTTTAATCCAGTTTTCCTCAACTTTATCGTCCTCCGCAATCGTCATTTTGTCTACCTGAAATCAATTAAAAATTAATACATTACTTTTCCTTTTGATCTTTGGTTCTAGGTACACGCTGATGGATTCCAACAGCGTTGTAGTCACGCTATACAAAGGCTACAGAAACTTCGAAGTTCCAGTAACGGAAAATTTGACAGCGGAAGAAGTTTGCAAATCTGTGGTTAAATTTCTAAAGTTTCGTCCAATCAGCTTAACGCTCTTCAGCTTATGCCTCAATAAACCGTCTGGGATATGGCTACCGCCGTGCTACAGATTCGACGGGTCACGCGGCTACCGTGTGGAATTCCGTCTTCGCTTCAAAATCCCTTCGCTAACGGACCTGAGCCGCCAGGACCCGCACGCGTTCGACTACATCTTCCACCAAATCAGGCATGACTTTCTTCAAGGTGATATTCCAGAGATTCTGCAAGACCAGAGAAAGTCAGAAGCTCTTGGACTTTGTGTGACGGACATGCTTCGTTCCGTCTTGGAAGATAACTTGACGCAGGATTTTGTGGAGAGCAATTATAAGCAGTACATTCCAAAAGTTCTATACAAGCACTACATTTTCTTTTTAAAAAAGCGGATTCACGAAAACCTGACACGACTGGTTACACAAGCACAAGAGTACCATACTAATACCCGTTTTATCAAGGAGCAATACATTAGTCAGTTGGAAGAAATCGCCCCCAGTTATCTATCAGAAGAATTTCATGCCATGACATTCAAGCAAGATGAGTATCCAGTCACCGTGAGAGTGGATCCTTACCATAAAGACCATCCCGGAGTATCGATGACATACATCGGCAAAGAAAATGTGAGATTCAATCAATAATCAATCACTACCATACATAATCGTAAAGTTTTCAAAAATTAAATCCTTTTTCTTGCAGTGGGAACCCCTTTGCTCAATAGAGGACCTGTGCTTCGTGTCGATGCGGGAGGACTGTACTGCAGAAATATCAAGGAAAAATGGAATCCCCATAAGCTTCAAATTTAAGTCTTTAGAGCAAGTTCATTCCTTTGTTTCTCTGTTGGATGGATATTACCGACTGACGGAAAAATGGACTTTCAATTTGTGTAAAGATCTTCCTTGTCCGTCGTTAGAAAAACTCAGATTCTTGAAATGTCATGGTCCAGTGGGGTAAGCGTTTTAACTAAACATTATGTGATGTCGTTTCCTCGTCGAACGCATTTAAAATGGATTCATCTTATTTTGTATAGAGAAAAGTTTGCCTACCAAAAGCTTTCCACTCACCCTAACAGCATAAACGGTTCGTTCATTTTAAGAATGAGCTCGAATGCTTTGGAAGAATACTGCATTGATTATATTACCACAAACAAGTAATATTCAATATTCCCTATTTGTTGATTTTATGTATCGTCTAGATTTTTATTTTTACGTTATGTAATGTCTGTGAAATATTTAGATTGCGACCGATGACCAAAACCATCGGTCCCACAAGTGACGGGAAATATAAAATAGACGTAACCAGCAAAGAGTTCGAAACAGTTTCCGAGCTTATTTCATTTTTCTTAACCAAGAAACATGAGGAGTTCCCCATCAAAGAAATATTGCCTCCTTCAGAATACGATAGCTCTCCTTTACTCCTTTGTCGTAAAGCAGCATTTAACGATACTCGTAGTCTAAAGATTAGTCTTAGAGCAGACGACACTAGTGCACCAGCCCCACAATGTATTTCTGCAAGAAACTTGCAGATATTCCGAGGAAAGAGGTTTGAATATGAGGGCAAAACCTGTAATGTCTACAAAGGGATTTGGAAGCCTAACAAAACTACGAGCCTGGATGTTGCCATTAAGTTTCTAAAAAATCAGAGCGATGAAAAGAAAATGAAGGTACTACAAATACAACTATAACATTGTATTGTAACCAACCATGGCTGAAGTCATAAAAAATATCTCAATTAGACAAGAGTAATATAGAGAATAAATAATCTTTCCAATTTTTCAGGAGTTTTTGGAAATGGCTGATAAATGCATTCTTTGGCAATGTGAGTCGCTGGTGAATCTCCGAGGAATTGTACTCGGCAATCCTCAGGCACTTGTTTTGGACTGGATGAATCTCGGACCACTAGATGCATATTTACAAGAAAATTCATTGCACGTTGAGAGTGTAGAACTCATCGAAGCAGCTAGTCATATAGCGAAAGCACTTTGGTTTTTGGTAAGAAAAATCATATTATTCTGCCTGAAGTATTGGATTACAAAAAAAGAGTAATTGTTTAAACCAATCGAAAAATTTGTATCTGAATTTTAGGAGGACCACGGTATTGTTCATGGAAATATTAGATGCCATAATATACTAGTCTCTGAACACAGCGATAATGCATTCAACGTCAAATTAGCTGATCCAAGTATCACAGATTACAGGCCTGACGAGTAAGCCGGTTCAAAATATTTTTCATAACATGAGATGTAATTCGATTGTCGATTGATTGTTTCTTTTTTTACTTAAATACAAAATAGGCTTCATTGGACACCACCAGAATTCTTTGAGATTCCTAATTTCTGCAAAACCCACGTTACCGCAGACGTCTATGCTGCAGGAACTACGCTTTGGGAAGTCTTTTCAATGGGAGAGAAACCTCCAACTGATCTATCAATTGCGGCCTACAAATCTGTAAGACATTTACTTATTACTTATTGTTAAACAAACGCCATTAAAATCACACAGCTAAATGCAAGAACAAGAGGGCAATCGTGATTTTCATAAACATGATTGCAGAAATACCTAACTGGATGGAGATTGCCGAGGCCAAACAAATGCCCACCAGAGATTTATCGGATTATGTTTGACTGTTGGCTGAAAGTACCTGATTCAAGAAAGCAGCCTCAAGCAATGGTGCGAGATATTCATCAAATATTATACCACTGTAAGATTTCGTTGGCTATAATTTTAACATGATTACCTATATTCAATATTGAACAATTTATGCAACGGGTTTTCAATTCTGATAGTAATTGGAGCCAAGCGAGCACATGCTTATGAAAGCATAACTCCGACATCTAGCATCAACGGTGCCTTTGATGTGTCCAGTGATGTAAACTGGACTACTTTCGGATCCGATCCACACGCTGCGGGCGATTCATTGTCTGGTGGGACAATCAGTACGTTTTTGCATGAAATGTCTCACCATTCGGGAGGATCTCATCAGAGTAACAGTACACAATGCACTTGGCTGTTCAATCCAACGGTAAATATTTTATCGATGTAAATATTGTTTTTAAACATTATTTATAAATATTGGATAGCAGAATTTATACGTGCAAACATTTCAGATTTCGCCCTCGCCAGACTTGATTTCGGGCTTCTCAGGGGTATACACAAATGGAAGCATTGGAACTATTTATGGAACAGGCTCAGCACAGGGAATATATGTATTTGGAAAGGACCAAATAACTCTTGGGAGAATGATTGGTCAAGTAGGTTAAAGTTATATTTCTGTCCATCGTCAATAATGTCGACTGACTGGACTTTTCTTTGCTAGGGATGTTACGGTGCTGTTTATCTCGGGGAATTAATTCGAAGTGATGGGTCATCTGAAAATGTTGCCGTCAAAATGATGAAGGATAAAGAGACAATTCCAGAGAAGGACCAAATAGATTTTCAGCAAGAATTTGAAATTTTAAAGGTAACGTTAAAAAGTTTAACAATGGGAAATTAATTTGGTATGCGTACTATACTAAATCGTTTTTGCCATTTTCTTGCAGAGTTTATGCCATCCAAATATTGTAGAGGTTAAAGGAGTGGTAAATGATCCTGGTCTACTGCTCATAATGGAATACCTGCCTATGGGATCATTGCTAGATTACTTTAGAGTGTCCCTAACCAAACCGACTCTGCGAGAGTTGATGAAGTTTGCCCAAGACGTAGCTGAGGTAAATGTTTCGAAGCCTAGTAAAAGATTTTAAGATTTCTTTGAATTTCTATTACATTTTGTTTACTACTTTTACAGGGAATGGAATATTTGAGCGCAAACAATATTGTCCACAGAGATCTAGCCGGTAAGTGACGCTATTTGCAATGTAGCTGCAAATAAATATAAAGTGTAGAAAGGCAAGAGAAATCCTTAATCCTAATGGCCTATCCTATCTTTTGATTTTTACAGCCCGAAATATTTTAGTGTCTAGTGAAAATTTAGTTAAAATTTCCGACTTCGGTTTGGCGCGTTTTACTGGAAACGACAACTGTTATACTTTTAGAACCGACCGAAAGTTACCCATAAAATGGTAAGCATCCCAGGAGGCATTTAGTTACTTTCTCTGAAGTTTCGAAACATATAGTAAACTGTCGTGTTTTCATCCTTTGTAGGTATCCACCTGAGAGCTTACAATATCAAAAATTTTCCGAACAATCTGATGTGTGGTCTTATGGTGTAACCCTGTACGAAATATTCTCTCTCGGTAAAGAACCGAATCTTCCGGGCGTGCCAGGCCCAGATGTAGAAGTAGACGAGATTTTTAAGTTGCTTACTAAAGGAGTAAGACTTCCATGCCCTGAACTATGTCCACCAGCAGTCTACTCAATATTGATGCTATCTTGCTGGCATGTGAATCCTTCCGACAGACCGACATTTTCCAAAATAGTCGGCGATCTTCATGAGATTGAAAATATGCTGTAATACTCATCGACTTGCTACGTTGCTACAATCATTCATGAATTTACTTCATGCATTATACAAAATAATTTAAAATACTATTAACGCATCGAAATCGCGCATTTATTTGAGCTTATTACATGGAATAAAATATTAATTTATTTTCTTGATCTTGAAGCCAATGTTCAGTAGATTGCGATTAACTGCTGACAACGGCTTTGCGCCAATAATTTGTTGACGAAATAGTTGAACTTTTTGCCAGCCTTCGTTTCCTGACCCACCTCTCAGTTCACATTCAACTGTGAAAGTGTTGCTTTTTTGAAGCAGTGAGTTAAATTCTGTGGCAGATGAACTTTTTGAGTCCCAGGAAAAGGTTCTGTCACCAGAGCTAGTTTCTGTAAAACATGCCACATAGATTTTGAATACTCTCTTGTTCAAGTTACCTAACACAAATTTTTAACTGTATATGATACGAACTAATCGAAAGCATTTTATCGACTTTACTCGATTTAATTATTAATTATTATTGTTATATTGTTTTACTTTGTGATTTCGCAAACTTCAATCAATAATAATAAAAATCATTTACCTAACACGGTTTTTACTTCAGACTGATCATTTGACACCTTCAACAGCAATTTAGCATCAGACTGGAAAATGCTATACTTCAGGTCTATTTTCACATCCTCAAAGGCACAACCAGGTTCAAGTCGAAACTTCCAACAAATTTTCGAATTTTTGCTATTCTCTACAATTAAAAGAAAACAAATGTCAATTTGTGCGACAATGGATCCCTTACGGGATATTTTCCTGTCTACTTTTTGCATAGTGCATATTGCATGATCATTGTCACATTACCTCGTGTAGCTAAGTATACCATTTTCCAGTCACGTTCCTCCTTTCGGAATACATTCTCGTACGAAAAAACTCCATTTTGCCAGCCTTTCACAAATACGTTTTCTCCATTACTCTTTCTTCGGACGTAGCCATCTAATTCGCAATCGTAGATCAATTCAAATACTCCATCAACTAGGAAGTCTTCACCGATTTCCCAAATGAAACCGTTCTGAATACTGGTAGTTTCAGCACCTCCTAACTCCTGCCTCGCTAAGCGCCAAGCTACAGAGCCTGATTCCCTTCCTACTTTCTCTCCGTCCTTCACGGCATTGGTTCCGTTCTTGGGGGTTATGAGCTCGACTATTTCATGAACCCAGCGTTTTTCTAATTCAGCTTTCCGACTTGGAGACACGTTTCGTTGCAACTCTGCCCTCAACCTCACTAGCGTATTGACTAGCCAACCCTCACTAACCTCTTGCCTACGAGAAAGTACTTGGCTGAAATCTTTGGAATACCTTGGGGGGAAAGCGTGCCACTTCCCTCTGGTCAGAGAAGCATGAAGTGCAAGTGAATAACTCCACTCGATTAGCAGACTTTGCCCTCTCAGTGGAAGTTGGAACTCCCGAACCTAAGCCCTTCGTAGGTTGACGACAATGAGGACACAGTGGGGAATTCATCCAAGTAAAGAACTCGGTTTTAAACCAATCCATAAGCTCTAAAAGCAGCATGTCTGAAACTACTTTTCCATCGTCAACGGAAGTGCTGGGCTTGTCACTGCTGCTATCATATTTTGCTTGTGCAATTGCTAATAGATCTTGCAGAGGGACGTGCTCAAGAGCTTTTTGTTGGTTTGATTGGTCTTCATACTGCTTAAAATGAAGAATCTTTGCTTGCAGTTGATTTTCAAACGTATTTTCTGCCATTGATCTTTGAAAAGGAATTGAGGCAGCCATTGCAAAACTCAACTCGGAAACTGGCAAATAAATATTAAGAGATATCTACACTATTGGAATGCTGAACTGAGATATGTAGTTTTTTTTAAATACAACTGACAACTGCACATGGGTTCACGTCAAAACAACGAAATAATTTTTCGGTAATGAGCCTTAAGAAATTAGGCCAGCAGTTCTAACTCAAACAGTGATGCTTTACGGTTTTGTTCTGGCTGTTATGTTGGTCTAAATAGGTTAGTCCTGTCAAAATAAATGAAAATTTTCGTTGGTGCGGTATTGATCTACAGAGAATTCAAAGAATGCGTCCTTTAGCTAGCTAAATTTTAAACCCAAACTACAAACCTTCCAAAAAAAACTAAAAATGTCTGCAAGAACTTACCTAAATTGTAGAAGTTACACCACAGGAGATAAGAAGGAAGGCGAAGATGATTCTTCCACAAGGCGTTGCCTGGAATTATTGGTCCTTTGCTTCACTTTTCCTGTAAAAACAATTCAAGCAGTGCTGTAACTCATATTATGTGTAATAGCAGAAATATCGCTTATCAATCGGGATTCTTGCTACAAGTGATAAGATCATTTGAAAACTTACCCGGAGAAAGCAGATTACAGAATTGTAACTAATTTGTTCAAAATAAAAAAAAAATATACGAAAAGTTATTGCACAATTTTCAATTGTCAATAAGAGGACAATATTTTAGTTCATTCAACTGGTTCAACTTTAATTATCCTTTGTAGATAAATCGGTCAAATGCGTGTTTGTCTTTGACTTTCCTAGAACTAATTTTACATTTTTCTTCCATACATTCTTCTACATTTTGATTTTACATTCTTGCAAGATATCAAGGCAAACAAAATGAAATGAATGAACCACACAGATATGTATAAGTCAAGCTTGAGGATGAGGAAAACATTATTTGATCAGCAGTTGTGTAGTGGCTCACAACACAACACAAACTTCAATGCTCTTCTTTGTTGGTTATATGGTTCACGTTTTTTTACTTGCAACGTAAGACGAATTCGATGATCTATGATGATGATGATGTTGAGTACTTTCATCCAGCTGACTTTCATCCCGTTGTCCATAAGATAAGTATTAGTCATGTCATGTGTGGAACTATTTGGAACCAAATTCTAAATAAATTACTTAGTTGGCGTTTCGGAATAATATGTATATTAAATTGGTGAACTAATAGAACTACTGACAGGTGTCTAATTGGAAGGAAAGTCCAGGCTTACGACATTTCGAATCATTGCTTACTTACGGATACCTTGTCCTTCACATCTGTTCTGTTTCCTGTCTCCCCTACAAACTTTCATTTGTAAACCCGAAAGCAGTTTTTGAGCTTAATACATAGTAGTTTGTTTGGTGTCACTGTATTCAATATTCAACGTCCTTGATTCTGATATGTAGCGATTTTAATATTACTCCCACGAACAGTGCGCAATGGAGATGAATCCGTTAATTGAATCGCATTGCAGTGAAAAGTGAACGAAGGGAGGCAATTGACTGCCTCTACAATATTTGAAACTATGGGCATGAGTGGACAGTTTCGACTTACGATATGGGATCCAGCTCTCATCATTAGTCAAATAATTGCTGTGCAGTCATATTACTATTTGGCTTTCTGCGTCTTTTTATATCTGGGGTCTTTCTTGTCCGGGTCGGAGCCAAACTTGAAATGCGTTTTCAGTTATAAGGTACAAAATAAAAATTGTATTTAGAGAACATATTAACTCTGTGGTTTGATTTATTGTATTTCAAATATTTAGTAAATAAAATGTTTGAAATCGTTTTATGTTTTAATTTTGCAGGCGCTCAGTTTTGGGGATGGACAGGGCCTCGTGACAATCATTTCTTACATCCTAAGCGCGTTGATGGGGTAAGTGATGCTCCATAATATATTCCGAATGGAATGGGATTAATCAATGCTTCTGATTGTTGAGTCTTTCACAAATTCATTTTTTTTTAAATTTCAGATCAACGGCGCTTTGGCTCGTAGTGAAGCGTACAAAACAGTGCCTGGACTTTACTGCGACTTGTTTTGCAATTCATTTAATTATAGCTTATCTTTATAATGGATTCCTTCCTTCTCAAATTTCTTGGTGGGTGTTAACAGTGGTAGCAATTGCTATAATGTGTGTTTGTGGAGAATTTATGTGTTTAAAAACGGAACTTCAAGATATACCTTTGTTAGGTGCTAAAGTGGATCTGTAGAGCTACGGAGGACAAAATAGATGTTAATACAGCATGGATCTAACGTATGATCAATGATGAATGATGACTAATGACTGTACCACATTCATAAATTTTATTTAGAAATTTGTATTTATTTACTCTCTGGCATAATAGATATGAGATGTAATGAACAATAATTGAAGGTTTTATAAATGATTATTTACCGGAAAAATATTTTAAATAATCTAGAAATACAAAAATGTAATCTAGACACAGTTTTATTTTAGTAAAATCGTTAGTTGGGTTGCTCATTTATCAACTAATTTATTTATACTGTTTTTAAAGAAGCCCAATTGCTAACTAAATATATATATCAATTACGTGCCAGAGCACAAACATTTATTATTTTTGGCAACTCTCACACACACGTTTACAACAAAGAGTCAGGATCCAAATTTTATGATAGATTTAGTACTTTACATTTATAATTTTTATTTGTGTAATAAAATGTAACGATTCCCGCGATTCAATTTTGTTGTAGTTCAATAACTGCATCCATCTACATAATATGTTGACGTTAGATTGCACCTTTCCAGTCCCTTTAAAAGTAAACTAAATTTAAAGTGAACGATAAAAAATCGTCGAATAAAGAATGCAACCTAAGAAGTCTCTTTACTTCATGTTTTTGTACTTAAGGAAATAAATCAGTTTCTATTTTACTTGCATCTTAAAAACTGCCTCATGATTCTAATCATACCTGTTTCACAAAGCCTCTAGTTTACTTCCAAGCTAATAATTTCTTTTGCCCTTTCTTTGGCTTCAAATAGAAAACAATTCACTTCAACTTATTGCTTCATGGCTCGGCTCATTTGCGTTATTTAAAGAGACTTAGGTCATTTATAATTTGTTCCTTGTTCGTTAATGCCAACTACACGTCACATTCGTTGGGTTTACATTGTACATATACTATGTAGCTATGAAATTGAAAATTGTGACCCATCATCGTATTGTAATAATTTTACTTTAATCTTCTATCGGTTGTGAAATTTGGGCTGTTTTTCATCAAGCTTCCAAATACCATTCAAGAGTGGATATTTGACAGAGAAAATACTTCATTCGTTTTTTTACGATACATTTTGTCCCTACATTGCAAGGTTAGAATTTATTCATAATAAAATTTTATTTTCATAACATGTTTTAATTCGCTATGCGTTGTGCAACAAGCAAAGAATTTCAATAATTTACAATACCAGGAATTGTATAATGAGAAAGTTAATGTTACAAGTTTTGAAGTCCTCGAGATGTAATAGGTTCTTCCAAAAACTTTCCATACATCATTTACTATCATTAGATCACGTTTGTCTCTCGTCGCCCCGATACAAGTACGGGCATAAGCCGACGATATTTTTTGTCCAGCAAGCATCGCTTTATTGAAATTCTTCTTGAATCTTGAATCCGTTTATTTTGTGCCTTTAAACTACGGTTTTAATTTTAATTAATTTTGCAAAAGAACGGAATTTCCGTTCTCTCTCTATTTCGTGAAGAAACTATGCTTTCGGGTAAGAAATTTATTATTATTGGATGAGTTTTTGAGAATCGTGAAACAGAATTGTGAGAGAAATTCTTTGAGCATCAACGGCGGCCTGTGAGCTGTAAATGCATTTTTATTTCGACAAAACGAACGTTTAGGTACCGTAAATGAATTTGAAGCATCTAAAAGTCTCCTTAATCATCTTTGTATGAAGAATGCAGCAACCTCCTTTCATTCCATTCCTCCCAGAGATCGATAAAATGCCATTTTCTTAATGGGAATGGGAAAGAAGCCTTTTAATATTCCATAATCAGCTCAATCTTTCTTTGATCCATCAGTAGTAAGTAGGTAAGTTTTTCAGACACGTTTTTCATTTTCCTTGTTTCTTCCTCTGCCTGTCTTACCTTTTTCATAGATGTGTTTCGGTTTTGCATTTTTACTTCTTTTCGAATTACAAACCACATTCGAATTCATCTGGGCATCATCGAGCACTACAGAACGTTGTTTCTGAAAAGATATCGTCGACCATTCGTGTCTTATGTACTATCCCATTCTATACTTCAGGTTGCTTTTCGCTTTTTTAGCTGAAAATCAAAATAATTTCAGGAGACATTGAAGCATTGTTGCAACTTAATGTACTTAATCATTTGAAGCCTTTTCCGTCTTGATTGTCAAGAATAATGTTATTAAAATTGCAAACAAAAATTTGACTTGGCTGACTAGATATTCCATTAATTTTGGATTTAAATGCAAGGGAATCTCATGTCAATAAAAAGAAAATTATACTCTGGGAAATTATGCTCTAATTCTGGGAAATTACAAATAACTTGTAAATAACTAATTGTAACTTCCTTCATAATTAAGTCGGTTCCAAATAATCCCACTCCACTTGTACCATTTATTACTTACCTAGTTCATTTTTATACAATATCTTAGTATTTAATATACCCGCTTCAAACTTGTATGTAATACATTTTTGGTACAAAAATCATAAGGTTTCCTTTTCTCACCCTCCAATCTCAAATAGTCGATTTTATTGCAGAGCTTGCGGAAGCAAAAAGGTAAAAGAATGACGGAAGCAATGGGCTAATGTGCAGGATAAAAATAATTGTGGACAATGGCGTTCGCTTGATTTGATGAATTCCGTTTGCTGAGCTGTGCAAATTGCACCCATCCGTATCGCAGCATGAATAGCAGTTGAACTCCTCCCGACTTGTGTCGCAGTTTCCAGTCAGTTTGAGCAATGAGCTCTGAATTCCAGGTAAGTCACATGGAGCGAGAGCACATCGTTTTGCGATGAGGTAGTGTCCAGTTGCTGTGCGTGTGAAGAAAGAAAAATATTTCTTAATTAATACGATTCAGATGCATGAAAGTACTCGCACACAATCCCTTGTCCTCATCTCTTTTTGGACAACTCAATCTCGTCAAATTCCAGGCACGAAGGCATTTTTAATAAAAAGGATGAACCCTTTCTAAGTTAGAAATATACTAGAATGATAGGGTAACGTGATGGTAAAAATAAAAGAGGGCACGCAATTTTCTTCGAATGTCTTTTTCTGAGAACATTTTCCTTTGGATATTCCTTTATTTTTAGATCGGTCATAGTAAGGAAAAGAATGGTAATAAGCACGTCGTAGAATATGGCGACGCAGGCCTGGTTATAGGTAACTGGAAATCGTACGTAACGTAGCACGTTTTGAGGACAGTTTTATATCATTACAAATAATGGGCAATATGTGTGGGATTTGCACCTGTTCGTGGTTTCACCGAAAAGAGCTATCCATGCCTACCTATTCTGTCTATTTCTGCGCAATATCAATCGTTCATTTCAAAAAGTCGATTCAATTTGAGGAAAAAATTAATCCAAACTGAAACCTAATTCTAATTAGATATGTACCTATGCCTGAAACCTGCCTTCGGGTGTCACGCAAACTTGCTGACAATCCAATAAACTTTTTCCTCAAACGTCAGCCCCACAGCAATAAAATTAGCGATCTTCGAGTGTATTATAGGGAACTTTAAGACAAAATCGTATGTGTGTGTGCCTATTATTATTTTATACAGTAAAATATAGAGAAAAAGTATACACGTATTTCGGATTCTCGGATGGAAGACTTGCTTCGGAGGAAACGGTTATTTGCTTCAAGTACACGATAAAGTTGATTGAAAGCACTTACAGTTTCTCCTGATGTTTGTCAAGCATCTGTCGGCAGCATAATCGTTGGGACAGAGTTTCAGATCTTCATCCTTACAAGTGTGGTGCAGATCCTTCCCCTCGATTTCGCATTGGTAACATTTCAGAGTGTTGTGAACAGTTTCACCTGGAAATATTCAAGAGAGTGGAAATTATCTTGCATTATTCAGAGAAGCATTTTTGCATGCATTATTCAGGCATTGATATTGAAAAAATGCGTACAATCCCATAACTTAAAATGCTCTAGTCCTTGCATAAATATTTACATTTACAATATATACGACAAAACTTCTAGGTTCTAGGTAAGCATTGTCGTATTGGCTTCGACAGAACAACGTTGTAAATGATTGATGGCTTTATTAAAATATGCAAACGAAAAAGGACTAACAACAAGTGCAAAACGGGAGGTTTCAGGAACACTAATTCGTTACTTTGTCACAAAATGCTTCACCAATGAATATACGAACTGATGTTGTCATAAAAGTTCCTTCCTATGGCTTAGCTCGTCATTAAGAGATAATGATTATGTCTCATCATTTCAATATGAAGAGACTTAATTGCAAAACTTTGAGGAGAAGAACAAAAGAGGCAAGAAACTTTTTCTTCTGTCCTACTATCCTCGTTTCAAGTCCTTCTTCTATCGGTCAGTTTCTTTTGAATTATTAATAAAAATCTGTGAAATAAAAGGATGACTACTTTCCATTTTCTATAGTTCTTTCTTGCCGTATAATGCTCATTCTTTAAAGCCCCATAATTTTCCAGGCATCCCGCTGTGGATTACAAATGACTCATTTACGTCTTCACAAACGATTATACCAGATCCCGTTATCTAGCTAATAGAAAAGTTTCGTGGACTCTATCCTATGGGGGTTTTCACTGGGGAAAGTTGATAAATCTTTGGTTGGATGCGATATAGGATAGGATACTATTTCCATGCACTGTACTTTCCTGTAGGCTGCCAGTTTGCAGAAAGCATGTACATAGCTATAGCTTTGCTTCTTGTACTAGCGCCAGTGGACCGATAATCAACGTCTAAAGCGCAATAGCTTAGCTTGAAGAGCATTTGAGTTGATGGCTGATGATCAGCATTTCCAGTGCCAAAGCTTTTAGCAAGATTATCTCGTACTCGTAATAGTAATTATAATTTTGTCAGTGATCAAGTGTTTATTCTTTTCTGAAACACGGAATAAACATTCAAACGCTTTTCACATAATGGGATGGAAGAAATCTCTTGCTATTTTCACAATGAGAATGAGATGAGCATTACATATTATGTAGATTTCGTTCTTTTGGTTAAATGATCTTGCCAAGTGGTGTTAGTAATCCTGAATTTAAATGCTACTGTTGGTAATACTTGAAAAATATTTTCTAATGCTCCGAACGAAAAAAAAACTATAGCAGAAACCTTTGTATGTATCTAATGGTTCTATTGAACTCTTGCTGGATGTAGGGTAATTGATATTATGTATGTTGCAATGACGTATATATGCATTTAAAAAACTTCAGAAACTACTTCGGTGTGTGTTTACGTGTGGTTTTTTGCGGATTAAAAAGAACATGGTCAATAAAGCCATGCGACATGGATTTTATTGCGTCTACTTATCACAATGACATGCTGGTGAGAGCTTGCTTTTCCAGTGAATTCAAAGAAAGTTTTGACTTCTGGAACAACTTTCTAGACTTCACGCCATTCTTATTCTAGGTTACAAGTGCATAAATGCTGGTTGTTTTTATGTAGGTTTGCTACACTACGCTCACTTACTTGTGCTTTCTCTTTTTTACCAAACTTTCTCTGGACATCCACAAGGAAAAGACATTCAGCGTCTGGATTATTTTTGCATAAACATTTAACCAGCCATTGGAATTTAAGTTTATATTATATATAATTATATTGTATCCCTCTCGCAAACCTTACAGGTAAAGTAGATTTATCCGTTTCGGTGACAGAGCTTTTTCTCAACTTTCCCCGAGGACACCATGAATAATTTGTATTTTTCATAGTTGATGTAGTGTAGTTGTGCTCCTTGATCTCATGCTAACTTGTGGTTGAATGATGAAGCTTCATGACCTGCATGTTAAGAACCTGGAAAAATAATTTACTTCACAGGAATCTAAAAATCGTCCCTCCAGTTGTATCCCTTCCCTTATTTTTTTCTCTTTTGAGGGCTCAACCAAAGAAGAAACTTTATAACTCAATATCTTTTTCCCATGAAATGAGAAATGCCAATGAAAACGAAATAGTAAATAACATGTACCCGGAGGGAGTGAACGAAAGGATTTCTTTGTCGTTTTCTCCATTCTCCATTTCCACAATTTCCATCGACCCAAGAGCTTTCTCCTTGAAAGAAACGAGGAAAGTGTTTTGTGAGAACGAACTCGACTCGATCTGCATAAATCATTGTGTGTGTTCTTAGGTATTCAATATTACCACCGACTGTGAGAAAGTATACAGCTCCTTTCCCCACTCAATTTGTCTGAAAGGCATTTTGTAAGGAAAGCGTACTTTTCACTTAAATCATGCCACTTTATACTAACTTTATTATATATGCTTGAGAGATGATATTGATACAGAAACTTAGAAATCTTATCTTCTTGAGGTAATCTGTGGTTTACGATCTCCCTTGACACTACAGCTTTACACAAACATTTTCATGCTGGGTTAGTGTCGTGTTTCAAAGGAGACCACGTGAAAGTGAAGTAGCTAACATATTCACGATCCACCCATAAAATTTGTAGTATTGTGTTTAAACTCTTACCTTACAACCACATCGACCTTAGGCTTCCACTTTAATGTGCATGATACATATATTTCCCTCTCCTAATAATTTTATGATCACACTGGCAATAATTAACATCCACTTGCTCTCTAGCCTACATGAGTCCATTGTGACCATTTGATCTTTTGAAGAGTGTAGGCAATAAGAATATCAGTCTGAAAGTTATTCTATGGCTCACAAAGGGCATTGAAATTCATTATAAAGTCAGGAAGGTTCAGCATGGCAATAAAATTCTGATGAGATGAGATGGGAAGCATTTCCCATCCGTATTTTTTATTCCACCAGTCTTCTAAGATAATTTGCTAACTTGCATGCTGAATAAGTCTAGTTTACAATTCAGCACAAGCTTCGTTGCATTTTTACATTTTAAAATGAACAATTCCCCGTATTTTAGTTCACACCAGAGAGATGATTTCTTCCTTTTTACCTTCGCCTTTAATCCTTTTCCTCCATACTTTCCCTTCCAAAAGTCTATAAATAGGAATGCATTAGTACATTATTACGTACTTTGCAAATTGTGAAACTACCTTCATATAAACCGATTTCTCTTTTCAACAGAAGTAGAAAAGCGAGCTACTACAGCCTACCAGAATGAATTCGCTTTTCTAAAGAAACCGTTTCCATTCATTATCCATTGAAGTTTTTAGAGGCATTTCCCATGGTTCTTACCATTCCAGCATAAATGCAAACATGTCAAGTTAATTTCACAATGTGCAACCTCATTTTTGGCAACATCAATAAAATATTTCGTTTCTGACAAGATCTTTGCTTGTTCCCTCTTCTCTCACGTTAATTTCTCCTAGTCATTCTTATGACTTGAGGTGTTTGAGTTGTAACTCCATTGGGGAAAGTAAATCAAAACGAAAACGCTCGAAAGGAGAAGCGATATGAAGTGTGCTTCATGAAAAAGAAGTCGACCTGTTTTCCTAACTTACTCAACCTTAAAATTCTGGGATTATTCTAGGAGAGTAGCGGACCATCTCATCAAAAGTACTCATAGTGTGTGCATTCAGTTCTCCTCTTCTCGAGCCAGGCCTTCCCCGAAGAGATTTATGTAAACATTGCTGATACTTTTATGCAACACTGACCCTTGAACACTGACAACTGCGAGAGAATCGCAGAGGCAAACATATTATCTTGAACAAAAATGGAAACGCTACCAAACGTTGTCCCTTTGAAATTTGCACCGTGATGTGAGTTGGCAAGTTAAGAAGACATATGCATGAAGCTTGTGTGCTGCGCACCGTGGCGGAAGAAAATATGGGCATAATTTGCGTCACAAACACATACACAAAAGATATGATGCTGATACAGCACAAAAATTACCTTTCCTGTTATCTTAATTTTGCATTTTATGTAAATGACTTCATTCTCATAACGCTTTAGCCAAGAAGAGCCCCCGCAGCCAAAATGTTCCATTCTTCTGTCAAATTCTTGGACAGAACGAAAAAATATTCCCAGCATATAATTTCCAACACAGGGTGAGTGTTAGGTTGTAGAAACGTTATCAGGTAGTAAATACTTAACGATAGAGCCATAATATAATGGAATTACTGACATGATGAGGTAGTCATAAAACTACCTAAAAAAAACTAATACATTTCCAACAATGAGCATTCAGATGAAAGAGAGTTGATAAGAATGCGAAGGGTGCTAACTTCTTGGGAAAAACTTTTCAAAAAGCCTAACAGCTCTTTCTTATTTGCGAAATTCTAGAAGTGCTCATGCCCTTANTTTCAAAAAGCCTAACAGCTCTTTCTTATTTGCGAAATTCTAGAAGTGCTCATGCCCTTATATTTATAGGAAGGCAAAGATTCCTGAAGGGCATTGTTAAAGTAGCTTTTTATGAATTCTTTCTTCTTCCCCATTTTTTTCCGGGGAGCCTTGCTTGTCACTCTTGCCATATCTCTCATTCGGTTCCACCTCAGCAACAAAGTTAACAAATTGTACAAATCATGGAACCTGGTTTGGCTTTTTCATACCTTCCAGGAATTTTATGCTTACTCCTATTCACATTTTTGTGCTCCAGGTCATGAGAAAAGCAGGAAAATTATGAGAGTAAGACTGAGAATTATATTTTCTCTCTCTCTCTCTTTCTCCAGAGAAGAGTCAGATTCATTCCGACACACATCATCAAAAGATAGATTGGAGGAATACAAGAAAGTTAACATTTCTAAAGAACATAAAAAGTTGGGGAAATGTTCACGGGGCAAGCAAGGTATGCTTCTTTGAGTAGACGAAGGCATGTTTCTGACAAGATCAGATAGCTAGAATAAAAATTTCTTTGTATCTCACTCCACGCTTTAGATTCATGCAGGCAGTGATACGAAAGATTTTTTTGGAGTGGTGTGGTAATGCATGGAATGGAGTCGCGTGAAAGGTAAAAAATCATCCTTTTATCTCTTTGCTTGACTGAAACCCAACCACACCACACTACACCTGCAAAGTTGGTAATGGAATGACATAAAGCATGAAATTTACTCTGGCATTTTGTAATGATATGCCTATGCGTACATAGCTAGCTCGTGGTCTGGTTCTTTGTAGGATCCATTCATGGTGATTACTTAAGGATCTATTTTGAATGAGATTTACATATCTGAATATTTAAACAACGTTTCTGTAGAAGAGGTTACTTTCCAACCCTAAAGGAACGTCATTCGCGCTTCCTCTAAAAAATCCCAAGTTGGGATAATGGCCTTGTTTTAAAATGCACCCATTTAAGTTTGCACTATTTCTCCCTAAATTTTGCACATGAATATTGGATATTTTAAAACCTATTCACTTTTATGTCGCTTCCAATTTCAATCATACAGCTATTTCACGGATGAAGGCCGAAGGAGGCCTTCACGAGACTATATATAGTGAAGTAAATGTAACAAGAAAGTCTTTGCTGTCACTGACAGGCTTCAGTTTCTCACAATAAGTAATCATTGCAGATTCTTTCGTAACATCATCTCTTTTATTTATGCTCACATCATAACAGTTTGTGTCAGCTCTCTCCCTTCAGATGAACATTCACAATTTCGATAATTGACAGCGCAGAAACTGTCCATAAACCTAATGGTCACTCCAAAACGAGTGCATTGCTTAACTAGTGTTCATTCTGATCAACAAGCGGAAAAAATGTTTTTCTCAAAGCACTCATGTTTTTCCTCATATTTATCCATCTCTCTCTCTCTGCTTCTACACCTCGGTTCGTTACTTCCAATGACTTTCCACGAAATTACTTTCAGGGCTCATGTGTTTTTTACGCATACTCGTTCTGACAATGATTTGGAGAGACAGAAAAGGCAAAAACAGTGTAACAAAAAAGCGCCTGCACTACAACTTCAACTCTTTTCTCCAATGACACATGCAATTTGCAGAAGCTGCTGGTAAGTAAACAACAACCGAGATGACTTTTTCTCCCGATACATGCTTGGATGGCAAGCACTCCATCTTTAATAGTTCCAGAAAAAAATACGGCGTACAGAATATCTATTTGGAAGTTAAATACAAATGACTCGTGGAATATGTATCAAGTTGAAGAGGAAACGAAAGACATGATGGAAACATGGACCTATAAAAGAGATTGCTTCCTGAGAGCGAGCGGCAACGGTAGGAGTTGCTTTATAGCCTTTTCCTCTTGATTCAATTATATTTCTCCCAGATATCAAGTTGAATCGGGAGAATGAACTGAAAAGCGAGAAGGAAAAAAAGAGGTTTTTATTTTTTGTCGCTCTTTTTACAAGAGTGCTTCTTCAGATGATGTCTCTTCCTACTTCTTTTACTTGAGTGGCACACAACACTCTAGGTAGTAAAAAAGGACTGACTCTACAAAATTTTAAAGGAGGTACGTACGTAAGTTACATACCATATTAGATCGATTTCTGTGGGTGCTGTTTGTACGGTTTGATCTTTCTATTTTCCCGTTGTCCCTATTCTAAATGGAAATGTCAACGTAATCGCTCTGGGCAGTTGTTTTTTAGAGAGGGAGTTCCAAAACATTGCTTTTAGATAATGCCATTTTTTATTTACAAACGGATTTGTTATGATAATGAAGCCTACAAAGCGCGTCATTATTGTTTTGTCAGATGAATTCGCTGTTTTCATAACCCAATTCTCATGGAATTAATTCCACATGACAAAATATGAAAATACTCCGTTCACTTGCATACATACAAAGCGTAGGGCCATGACGGTTACATCAGACGGGATTATTTTGTTCTTTGAAAAAAAGTTGGGAAACAGAGGCCCGTACAAGCCGCCAAAACCCAAAAGTAGTTTTATCCAACTTTCTACCCAGACATATCAAAGAGAACATGAAAGTAATTGCATGAGAATGACATCATTCAAATTTTTAGGCGCCATCCTTTAATGTTCATATTCTCACCACTCACCACAGAGGGAAACTTCGTTTCACGAAGTCATGACTGTAAGATAATCATGTTGCCTTTCCCTTACTTTCACTTTCCCCTCTCCTTTTTCTAAGATCAAAAAAGAAATTTGTAATTGAGTTTACATTTGTCCCTTGATTTGCAAACTTGTTTACTTTCTTATGTCATTGTCCAAGGGATACATGCATGTAAGCCTTTCAAACAAAATTCCACCGGTATATTATCTTCCTTCTATGTGGAACGTTAGATAAGAGGCTGCTGTTCAAGTTGTATCGGATTTGTCTAGTTTGATGTGACTCTTTGAAGCTGGAGAAGGAAAGTTTTGCATTCTGACTAGAAGTATAGTTTGAATAGAGAGTGCGTCAACAGCGGAATATGCGTACAAATATAAATTCTGACAAATTGATAAAAAGTTCTTATACTTTTCTATATAAATTCTGAGGAATGAGAATACTCAAAACTTTTCAATAAAATTTGGGCGATGAGACTCGGTTCGGACAAAAATATCATGAAAAGTTGGAAAGCTCATGTGTTCTGAGAACACGTACGACTTTCGCTCATCTGTAATGAATACAGATAGAAATCCATCCTTCACTTTGCATGTGGAATTTTTAAGCAAGCTTTTTTTCTTGTGATCTCATCCTATTTCAATTGTACTTGTACACTAAACTGACACGTGTAGATGATCTAGTAACATAATATATGTGCTTACCCCCTCTTCTTTTACACTTTTAATTATTGAGGATCTGACACCTTATCATTATTTAACTTCATGAAGTTCATCAAATCACATTAGCTTTTAATGCAAAACCAAGAAGTGTCTCATCAAAATGCCATGATACGCTAGTCTGACATTTCACCAAACCACGAAAACCCATTAAACGCTTTTACTTTTTGCGGAAATTTTCACTTTCACTTATTTGAATCTAGTTAAACGTCAGATGCAGCAGTATTTCAGGAATTCAATTTCCATCAGTATGGCTGATGTAATATGCATGCATATATGCACAACATTATGCACGTTTTCAAGCATAAGCATAGTACACATTCAATTTAGCTAGTGTAAGCTGGTAGGTGGAAAGCGGAAAGCTTTTTGGAGTAATGTCCTTATGGCTAAGGTGTTTCCTCAAAGCTGTATTGAAATGCTTCATGTAGTGTACTTACTACATCCTCTCCTACATTCCACTTTACAGATCAGAAGCGAAGTAACAAGAAATGTCATTTGCATTTTGTGAGAGGGCTGGCTGGGTAGAACGAAAGCTTTCTTCAAAGGCTGCGGAATTTCCATCGAACAGAAATTGTCTGTGGAAGAAGTTACCTTCTTTGTGGTTTTACACACTTTTTGATTGCTTTGACTTCTTTTAAATGTCTTTTACAATACTTGGCGTACTTCATTACAATATTTTTATTCATTTGTTGGTAATCATTCTCACAATTTAATTTTAAAGCTAAAAAGTTTTCTGTACAATGTTCATTCCTTCTTTAGAGTTTCTTGCAAATCAGTAATATTCCTTGGAAAGTAAAAGTTGAAAAGGAAGTACACACAAAAACGGAGAATTTTTGTTCGTTGAGTAGAACTACTCCAAAAATAATAAGTTCTGCACAACTTTTATCATCGTATATATATGCTTTGGAAACTTAGATTCTTCTACAAAAGAAGAACTGTGTGACTTCCATCTAACAAATGAATGCAAATAGCCAACTACTTCGAATGGCCGTGCTTTCTCCCAAGCATTATTCACAAAACAAAGAAAACAAAATGGTATGTAGGTAAACTTTCTTACAAAAAGACTCAGGCCTAAGGTTCTTAATAAAAAAAAGTTACCCTTTTCACTGTGAAAGAACATGATTATTGCTCACCACATTATTATTCATGACTTTTTCCTTCGCAATAAACGAAATATTATTGACTACCTACTGTGCATACTCTAATATATACCTTCGAGATGGCATAAGAGAAATGGCGCTTCGTATGCAAACCTGTTTTCAATGCCTAGCTTAGAGAATGATATAACGGTGAAAATTAATCTCAGCAGTGTCTGCTTTCTCTTATGTGCAGATCTCTCTTATCATTGACTTTATGTCACATTCGAATAGGTTTTGCCTTCTCAATACATTACTAAACTTTCCCTGAATATATTTATATTGGTTTTTACAATTTTACATCTTTCTGCGCCAGAATTTTCTATTTTTAGACTAATTGCCTCTTTAAAACGTTTCAAAACAACAAAAAAGTTACCCATTATTTTTTCCGCCTTCCGCATTATTTCAATCTACAAATGCCTACTGCACAAAAATCCGAATTGCCCCATTAGGACTCCCAGCCCTTTTTAAATTTTCAATCGCGATGCGAATCGTGATCAAGTGTTCATATGCTTGCTCAAAGCAGAAAGCCAGCATTTATATTGCATTATTATGAATCAAATTGCAGTTGCAAAATTCCTCGCAAAATACGGGTTCTGCAGTTTATTCTATCACGAGGTTCATAGTACATACTCATTTATGCACCATTTTACGAAACCTTCTATGCACGAGTTTTTCCTTTTCTCTCTCGGTTAGTTTAGCTATAATGAAGACTGTTACAAAAGCTTCCTTTCTAGATTATCAGGAATACACAAGCATTCAAAAATTCTTTGAATCTTAAGGAAAATCCCTTCTTACTTTTTTTAAAATTAAGTCGAATAGAAATCATCAAGAGCAAAGACATTTATTATAAACACGTGAATATTAACTTACATACATACACTCTCAATTTTCTTGTACCGTCGACTGACAAGAGATTACGATTACACATATTTCTGGGAACAGGATAATTTTATCTACTATAAAACAATGTTTTGGAGACAAGGTTTAAGATTTCCCTTTGAAGAAACTTTCTGTATTCTCGGGAAGCCACTTAGGTACAATATGAGATTTGTAAAGCTGCTATTAAATATTCCTGAGAGAAAAGTAATCCTAGTCTAAATTAATCTCACTGTTGTTTTTGCAGAAATATAAAACAGTTTTGGAGCTACTTTTTTTTCTTGAAAAGGGCTCCACAAATTTTATGTCACCCGAGAAATTCGTATGCATGCATTAGACAAAGTTTTGCTTTCATTTTTTGAAGTTAATGGTCTAGAAATCAGAGCGAGACTAAAGCGTGCTCAACCATGTGTTTGCTTTTTTTGCTATAAATACAAAACAACGTTTAACGTTATATGCTAAGTAGTTTGCTCTTCCGCGTTCTCTTAAAAATGTGATAGAGTCTGAGTTTGGCTGGACTAGACTGGAGCAACTACAATATACTGAAGTAATTTGCAGACTATATATTTTTAAAAAGTATATTAACGCGTCTTTGCAAAACATGAAATGAAACAATGGAGCGGGACCAAACAAAGTGGAAATAGATGCTGCTACTGATTTCAACTTCTGCTTGGTCGTTATAAAGTCGCCAGTTTACCCTTTTTACTTTCCACGCCTTTTAACTGGGTACTTTCTTTTTTTGGGTGAAAGTTTTCAAAAAAACTACATTATAAGTGCTAATGCAAATACGTATAATATGGGGACGATACGAGTTTCTGAATTTGAGCTTTTCACTACGTCAGCAGAGGAACAAAGAGAAAGCAATTAGACTTTACATAGTAGCATCTCTGACGAGATTTCCCTGATGAATGAGAACATAAAAAATGTGCCGCTGTGTACCATTAAGGAATGGGATGCTTTTATGCGTGCACTTTTGCCATGCTCTTTTTAGAATCAGAGTTGATTCTCATGTATTTGCCTTTTCTGTCCGTCTGTCCGTCTGTCCGTCTGTCGGTGGACACGATTTAGCTCGATAGGAATA
>JAHZNI010000708.1:0-13165 GCA_027744415.1 Seira ritae
AGCATTTAACCCGATACAAGTAATTTTTTTTTGTATATGACAATAATTAGCACGAGAAAATATTACGTCGAAGAAGGTAACATTTTTTGAATATAACATGAATAGGACTATTACTAAAGGTATTAATTTAAGACTCGCACAGCGTTGTAGTAAAGGTGCAAATGCTATTAAAAAGTTAACAATACTGGAACTCAATCCGTGTATTCAAACTGGTACATGGAACAATCACTCAAGCGGGTACACATAGTACAAATAAATATCAAATACCATATAGATTTTTGCATATAATCTTTAAAAATTGAATTGGAGGGGTCGCGGCGTCATGAACTCCTGCACGACGGTATCAGTGATGGTTGCCCTTCGTTGCTGTATTTCAGCAACGAGTTTTTGGAGCTCCGCGATGAGTATCGCTTTCAGTTCCCCCGTGAGCATCTTACCAGAGGAGTAATCCTAAGGAATAAGTAAGAGGATTGAGTAAGAAATTTGATTTTGATACCGATAAGATAAGATTGATTATTTATTATTAGTTATTCATTTATTATGTATGGCTCAAGAAGATAAAAACAAAAATTATATAGTCATAAAGTCATACCTCCTTTATCTGAGCAAGTTTTTCGTCGTCGGGATAGAAAAACTTTAAATACTGGTAGGAAATATCGACATCACAGTTTCCACCTAATGCACGGTGCTCTTCGACTGTGGCCTGTCCTCCGGAGAAGGCGTACTTGTTAATCTAGTCGAATCATATCATAAATAATTTAGTTTTCATTCTTAATTAAATTTAAAAATGCGATTGCTTTGAATTTAATAAATATGAACAAATAAAAGACGTTTTTAATATTGTCATCTAAGTTTCGAATTCACTTTCATTGACATAATATGGACGCATAAACTTCAGTAACAAAAATTTACTTGATCTATTGCGCAAGGAACTAGACAGGGTATATCTTTCCTCTTTTTAAATATGTGCGGAAAACTTGTAGAAAAACAAGGCGCAGCTTCAATGGATGGAAAATGGATTTTTCCAATGCAGTCTGTCATAAACAAAATAAAAAATTACTTTGTGCTTTAGATATAATTTTCTTTGACAAAAATACAAATTTTACAGCATGTACCTGAGTCTCCGAACCCAAAACAGCCCTTTGCTTGATTGAATGTGATGCTCCGAGATATCAACGCTATGTTTTGGTAGAACTCTGGACACTGACTGTATAATAGAGACAAAAAACTTTAGTTTGTCCAATACTAAAATTAAAGTATCGAGTAAGATAATAGATAATTACACATAATTTTATTCATACCCAATGTATTTGAAATCCGTGAATAAAAAGGTTTTATCTTTATCAAAGCCACAAGCGAGTATATCCTTTGAGTTTTCAATAGCACACTGGAAAAAACGCAATTGTATTAAAACAAACTCCGTCGAATCGGCTTGGCTTACTTAAGATATGATAGATAATATATGCTCAGTACCTTTTGTACTTCTTCTACGGTTAGATTTTTCCAGAGGAACTTTTCATCGTCGGTCAGTTGAATGACAAGAGGAACGTCAAATGCATCTTGAAGCCACCTATGCATGCATAAAAATTAGTTACGTCAGTATCAGTCAAACAGAGCTCCAAAACTTTGTGTGAATCAAAACTCCAAACATCTCCAAAACATCTCTAAATAAAGCTTACTCACTTTGTGAACATGAATGGTACCAAATGACCCAAATGCAAGGCGCTGGAGGAAGGCCCCCGACCAGTATACAAGTAAAAAGGCTTTCCAGCTTCCTTCCTATCCAAAATCAGCTTCAAATCCCGATGACTAAAAAATATACCGCGTTTCAACAAAGGATGTGCCCTCTTGCCAGTCACTCTTTCAAGGCGCTCCACAAGTTCTGGAGAGATCTTTTCGCAGCCGAAGCGCTCTGCAAAAAGAAACATGATTTTGAATCACTTAACCTAAGTGGCGATCGAATCTTAATGTATACGAGATAAAAAATGAAGGCGAAAATTCTCTCAACATTACGCACTATGTCAATTATTATGTAGCTTGGTTTATTTTTAGTAACCAAGGAGTTACTTCCTGCTACTGAAGCAGCTTTGTTCTTTTCATATAGCACATACTATACTTTCGCTTACATTTTCAATCCCAGCTGTTTTCGTTGACGTCAAAAGATTTCATTTGGTTTAGGAATTGTTATTTCTTGAAGAACCCTCTTTCTGATTCCAAACTCCTGAAGTATTTTCTCCAGAAACTCAACTTTTATAAAAGCTGTTGACGTGTTTGCTGGGAAAAACAATGCAACGAAGGACCCTCCTCATTTTTATGCTGATTTATGGACACATTTATCGTTCAAGACAAGTTGGAATGAATTAAAAACGTACTTTTAGTTGTATCCAACGCTTGGCCTACAAGTGGATGTTGGGTTTTGAAGCCTACAAGGGTTGGTAATCAATTACCACAAACCTTCCATCGCAAATAATTATAGTCATTATAAAAGAATCTTCTCAATCAGAAAAAATTTCACTGTATACTTTCTTAATAGGCATTGGAATAAAGGGTTTGCCTCGAATCTTTCTATGATTATCGCACGAGACACCGTAGTTGGAATGAATTAAAAACGTACTTTTAGTTGTATCCAGCGCTTGGCCTACAAGTGGATTCTGGGTTTTGAAGTTCGTTATCAATTAACACAAACCTTTCATCGCAAGTTAATATAGTCATTATATAAGAATCTTCTCAATCAGAATCAATTTCACTGTATTTATTCGTAATAGGCATTGGAATAAAGGGTTTGCCTCGATACTTTATATGATTATCGCACTAGACACCGTAGTTGGAATGAATTATAAACGTACTTATTGTATCCAACATTAGGCCGACATGCGGATGGAGGCTAAGGTGGTTATAAACAAACTTTTCACACAAGAAACACAATTTCACTGTACTCTCTTTTGATAGTAAATTAACTGGACTCACACCTTCAATCTGAATCGAAGATTATGGCACGAGGACCGTATTTGGAATGAATCATCTCTCCAGTATAACCAGTGAACTATGATCACCTATGTGTTTCCTGAGGATGGAATGAATTGAAAACGTACCTTCAATTGAATCCAACGTAAGGCAATCCAATTTTATCGATTGGAAAGATGTCGTCAACAAGGGCAGAGTATCATCGTAAGCGTAGAGCTAACTTAACTGAAGAAGATCGGGAACGGGAAAGAGAGCATAAACGAATAAAATATCAACAACTAAAGGAGAAAAAGCAAGAAGACAATCGCCAAAAAAGAGAAGAGGAAGCAATCAGAAGAAGGAGAGGGAATAATAAGGCATGGCGACAACGCCAATCAGATGAATTCAAAAAAAATGAGTTGCAAAGGCTTATAGAGTGGAGGCGCCAACCTGATTATGCTGAAATTGATGGATTAAGGCGACCCCGAATAACGATAAAGTTTCCAGGAAGAGACGCCACCGTCCATCCACCATTGTACTCTTTAGGAAGGCAAAATCAAAGATGCCAATTCTGTTCCGCACTTCATTTTGCTGGCGAAAAAACTTCCCGTGGAATATATGGATCGCGTTGCGCAGGTGGAACCGTCCAAATTACAGCGCTGCAAGATTACCCTCATATTCTGCAGTCTTGGCTTGAAACAGAGGATGGGAAAAACTTTGTTCAAAACATACGAAAATACAATAGTGCCTTTGCCTTTGCTTCATTTTGCTGCCAAACGGTAAAGTTTACAGCAGGACCTCCCTTATTCAAGATTCACGGACAAATATATCATAGAACCGTCAGCTCACTTGAACCTAGGTAATGAAGAAATAAGAGATACATATGCATGTCCGTTTGCATACCATTCCCTTCCATTTAAATAAGATACACTGGTATGTCCGTTTACAAGTCATTCTTATTTATTTTCCAGTCAAACTGATGCAGGGCTGGACGATAGTTACGCCCATCTTTATTTCCTGGATCCAGAATTTGCAAATGCTCGACGATTAGAAAACATCCACAACACGGACGTGAAGGCACACATGTGCGAAGCAATTGATTGTCTGCTGCGGGGAATAACCCTTTTGCCGCATCGTTTGAGATGATGAAGAATGTAATGTCCACCCAAAGCAACTCAGGAAATACCATTCAGATGTGGCTTACAAAAGACCGTCTACACGATCCAAGGCGATACAATCTGCCTACTGCAACCGAGGTCGCAGCGATTTTCGTCACGGAAGATGGCACGCCACCATTTAATCGCGACATCGCTATTACTCCTACTGGTACCAACCACCTTCAGCAAATCCATACCATTAGTCCCAACTGTGATCCCATGGTATATCCTCTTTTGTTTCCTTATGGAGAACCGGGCTGGCAGCCGCAAATCAAAAAATGTCGAAATCAAGAAAATGAAAATAGGAATGATGAAGGAAGAATATCCATGCTATAATTTTACAGTTACCGGCTTCAGGAAAGAATAAAATTCAATCCTCTACTTCACTCAGGGAAACTAACACAGCAGTATGAGATTGACGCTTTTATGAAAGTTGAAGGCCAGCGGTTAGAATATAATCGAAAAAATCAAAAACAACTTAGAGTTGATTTGTATCTGGGCTTGATGGATTACGTAAACAGCAGAGCTGAAGAGAAAGGAATTAAACCTGGGAGAATCGCCATACTGCCTTCTAGCTTTAACTGTGGAAAGCGGGCACTTCAACAAAATTATCAAGACGCTATGACTATTGTCGCAAAGTTCGGAAAACCAGATTTATTCGTTACATTTACCTGCAATCCTAAATGGCCCGAGATTGAAGAAAACTTAAAATATGGAGAAGCTGCTATTGACGGGGATTTAGTGGCCGACGTCTTTCATTTAAAGCTTAGAGAATTTCTGAATGACTTGACTGGACCAAAAGCAATCTTTGGAAAATGCAAGGCGTTTGTTTTTACTATTGAGTTTCAAAAAAGAGGTAAATACATATTAATGTTCGTTTTAATATCTTTTTACCTGATTTCGAAAGGAATGATTTTTAACGTACAAAAAATGTATCCGTTTCAGGACTCCCCCACTGTCATATACTGATTATACTTTTTGAAGAAGACAAACTACGCACAGTCGATGATGTGGATTCGATAGTTTCTGCTGAACTTCCAAATCAAGGAGAAGATGCATGTTTCCAGTATTCCATTCCAGTATTTCATGGGGCAATGTGAGGTACATTATAAGCATTAAACCTTACAGTTACAAATTACATGCATATGTTCACTACATACGTTTACATGCATATGTTCTGTTATGAGTCATGAGTGTTTTCTTATGGCGTTCGACTTTGCCAAAGACCGTAGGGTCTGGGCGGTACTAGTATTTATTTATTTCGCGTTCGAATTTTTATTTTCACGAGGAAAAAAAGGCGAAAACACGCATTTACTTAAGTTGCCAAAATGCACTTACTCACATGCATTTACTTAAGTTGGTCAAATCTCGATTCAAATTTGGATCGACTTCTAAAGCTTGATGTTCATAAAATTAATATTTACAATTTGCAGTTAACATAGGTATTTAGGTATCTAGTGAAGGCTTCAAAAAGGGTAAGGTTGTGGGACCAGCTAACTGCGGCAATTCACTTCTATTAAAAATATCGCTGTCTTTGGTAGCTAAAAGTTTTTCTGCTCCCATTATCCCAATCCAAACTAAATTTTATGTAGTGTTTGGGGTTGGTGGGGAATGGCGGCCGCAAAACGCCGGCACGGAGTTTTGGCGGCCCGGACAAACGCCGGCGCGGTGTAGTGCCGGAACGGAAAAACGGCGGCGTAAGGATTATTGGCGGCATTACAAAATATTGTTGTTAATTAAGCTTATCAATGAAAGTACAAATGGTGGGATATATGAGCGACACCTAATAAAGATGCAAATTACCCACAGTGAAAAGCTTCACAAAGGTTCTTGGCTATAGGAAGTTCCTCCTTCATTGAGGGGAAGCAGTTCCATAACTCAACGCAACGGGTCATCTTGCAGCTACACGATTCCGAATCCCTTGAATAGTTAGTCTCTCTAGTCACCAGTAAATAGTACCAGTTCACGTTTTCGGCATTCCCAAATCAGCTTACTAACTCCTTACTCCTTACTAACTAAAAGATGCAAAACCACTCCCAAAATCAGCGGGCTTGTCTTCTTCTTTCCAACTAATTCACCACTTTGCCCGGCATGACGGTTTCAACTTAAATAACTTTGAGTTGAAACTAATACTAAGGAGAAATATGCAACAGTTTTTATTTTTAAAAAATATTTCATTTGGTTCCGTTCCGATCAGTTTTCTATTCAGCTCAGCATTCCCTTTTCAGCCCCTTGCAACGGCTTGTAAAAATAAAATTACCTTTGTCGGGGTTAAGAAAGGATCAAAGAGGATTACAAGCTGATATTGATGATGAATACGTTTAATAATTAGTAGAATGGAAGCGTATTGTTATTTCGTAGAAAGAACAATACAAATTATTCATATCTTGACTCGACTCTAAAACATCTGGACATGATATTGTAATTGAAATGGGCTATTGAGAAACATTTTTTAAAACTGAACTAAAATGGAAATCGGATCTTGCCATGCCGTATTTGATTTCATTTTATCCATTATATCGCGAAGCATCAACTGCATACAGTACCCTGTATCATGTTACTGAAACCCATTGAAACACTTTGAAATAAAATTTTGTGCCTTTTAATACTTTTAAATTCAATATGTAAGGCCACTCAGATTAACCATAACTTTCATGCAGAGTGACTACAGGGATTAAGAGATTGTGCATGTTTTTGTCAATTAGATATTGACAACAATATTCCATAAGGCCGCCATCAATCATTACGCCGCCGTGTTTCCGTGCCGGCGTTACGCTGTGCCGCCATTATTCCGTGCCGGCGTTACGCTGTGCCGGCATTTGTCCGGGCCGCCAAAACTCCGTGCCGGCGTTTACTAGCCGGCGTTTCCCCGGCTCCCAGTGTTTGTATTAAACAAGTATGAAGGTGTTCAGAAATAAATGATTGTGATGATCAAGGCAGTTGCGGACATATGTGCGACTAAAAGTTTGTTGATAAGACAACTATATTTCCCTCAATTGCTTCGGTGATGATCACATTGAAATGTAAATGAAAATATCGCCAACCGCATCTAATATTACATGATGGTCATGGAAGAACGTATTAAAGGAAACTTCGTCTTGGTAGTTCCGTTTGTTTACTTTTATGCTTTTTGACCAGCTACCCTGCTTTACTCTACATAGTTTCTGTTTTTATGATTTGTACCGGGTTTTGTACGCCTAGCCAGAATGAGTGGTTCAATTTGACTTAAACGGTGCACCACAGAAAGTGAAGCACTCGTCATTCCTCCTTACATTATGCACGTTCTTCAATGCATGGTGGTCAAGCTCAAGCAAATGAATTACAGGAAGTTCGCCTATACCCTCCTTTTACCCTCACATACCCTATACCCTCACATCATAAATTCCCCGTTTTTCTCAGCTATAACCCGGAAAACCCATTCGGACCCACTTGGTTGGATTATAATTCAAAGAAAGTGGGTAAAAATAATATCTCTCATTTTCACGATACGTTTTATGCCTAATTAAGCCCCATGTCCATCTGTTTTAACATTTTATATTCCCCTTAGAATTTTTGATATTGCTGGCGTTCAAATTATCACTGCTGTTTGGTTCTAGTTGTTAGTTGTTGCATGCTGCTGGTTTTTTCTGCGGTAATGTGTGGTTTTACTTAGGTGCTCAAGAGTCCAAGTTACAATTTAACGCACACATGCGCTAATGCCCCAGAGCCCTGATGCTTCGGTGCCTGAACAGATGTTTAATGCTTGTGTGCTTTAATGCTCCAATGCGCTTATGCATTTATTCATTACGCCATAATGTTCGATGCACCAATACCCTAGTGATTCAATGCTAGGGTGCGTTAGTGCACCCATCCAGTCAGACGGCAACACGTTAACGCAACAGAACGCACATATGCACGTGAAAAAATTCATGTTATATTTGCACTGATTTATCGTAACAACTGTGTTATTTAGACATCTTGTAAAGGCATTTTAAAGGCAGCATATAATTATAAAGATGCAAGCAAGCGATGCATAGTGGTAAGTGTCAAAGTGGCAACAAAATTTGTAAAATATCGATGATTTATCGTAGAAGCGATGTTTGCAAGATGGTTAAATGTTTGTGGGAAATTCATACATGTGTAAATATTAAGTGGGAGAAAGACAATGACGTTCGAATATTTTTCTATGAAGGAGGGAATGAACGTGACCAAGAATAGAAAAATACGAGAAGAAAAACAAAGAATTGCGAAATTGTTAATGGGGAAGCTGTGCTCGTCATATCATCTGGCAACAACAACATGAAGGAAAATGCCCATGAATACCGGATTGATTGTGATGATTACGAACTATATGACTGAAGATGCTTGGAAAAGAGGAATCAGCTGAGGTGTGGAAAGTTGAAATATATCGCCGAAATCTTTCTACTTGTCATCTTGAATTAAAGAATAAGTAAAAAAACTCAATCTGAATGCCCTCTTATTGTGGCATGAAGGAAATAGTGACATATATTGTGAAAAAACAGATTAATAGCCAGGATATCGTTTAAATCATAGGGCAAACTAAACGTAGTATTTACAAATAAGCGGAAAAAGCATAAGTGTTCAAAAGTATAATTGTTTCATATATTAGAACGGGTAAAGTGTGGTTACATAAGAAGCACAGAATCCAATGGCAAGTGGGGAAAAGTTGTACAAGCTTGATGCTTCAGTGATGCGTAGTCACTGAAATAGGAATTGTAATTGAACTGGAAACTAGGTGTTGTTATTTGCTTAGCTTATTTTATAGTGTTCACTTTATTCTCGATTGTGGAAAGTTTTAAGCACTGTAAGCCTAGCAATTGTGAACAGCATGACACTCAAAATAGGCACTCACTCATTGAAAGACCATATCGCACAAACAGTTTTATAAAAGAACCGCAATAATAATGCAGCAAAGTTGGTCAATGAGTGACTGCTGTGACCGTAATATGTTCCTGCACAGGTTACTTTGAACTGGTTTGTTTCCACACGCATTTAAAAAAGGCTTCTTAAATGTGTGTACACGCAGGCTCTAAATAGCAGCAAAGCTACATTATATTGGGCAGCCTAATAACATTTTTCTTCTTGTTAGTAATGTTTTCAAGCTCGTATCCATAAGCTTTTTGTTGGAGGGGCCACAGGGGGCCATTATGCATAAGAATTTATTTGCGTAAATCCTGTCTGAATTTAACATTACGCGGGCAGATTTTATGGGGAAGCCAATGGTCCGGTGGATATGCCCATGAATGTTTTAGTACCTCGATCAGTGCAAAGAAAAACCAGTAACGATTGATCATACTCGTTGACGTCCCAAAATGTTTACCGAAATATGAAGAGGGAATTCAATCTTACACATCATACATTCTCTCCGTATCACCTTGGAACTTGGAATATTTTGCGTAAAATTAAATATGGCTTCATTTAAAAGTTAAGGTAGGAAGCCCCACGACTAGTAAAAATTTTATATAGACTGCCCGCCCTGCTGCCATTGATGTGACATAATTACTTATAACATAGCAACGTCTTACCATGCGTAATTTTTGCACATGCAAACCTTATCAATAACCGGAAAACTTGTTAAATGGACACTACGATATTTTATTTTAAAATTAAATTGCAATTCTAAACAATCCAGTTATTGTGACACAAGCATTAGGGACAGCACTGCTAGTAAATTGGAAACAAAGCGAACTGAGGGCATGAAATGGCATAACTTTGCAGTGTTGGTTTCACGGGCAGCACACAGGTGGTGTCACCCAAACATTACGGGCAGTCATAATTGTGGAGATGTTTGACACATATGGTGTTCATCGCCAGCACTTAATTTAACCTACCAATGTTTAGGCGCAAAATTGATTTTATTACTAATAGCATCGAAGCAAAGTATTTTGCCGTTGCATTGCAACTTTAAAGGGCGTTATCTTTGAATGGCTTAGTTCTGTTATGGCTAAGTCTTTGCATATTTTGTTAGAAATGCAAATCGCAAACAAATATATCCCAATGGCTCAATCTTAAAAATCAAAACAATTCACGGTAAATCACGGTATTCATAATTCTGTCTGGTCGTTCTTACTAAGTTTTTTCACATTTAGCCCGCAATCTTTGAAGCAAAAACATGGCCTCTGCTTTCGTAGGGGCACATGTAACATACAACGTTGTAGCCTCGTTAGTTACGCTTATATTTCAAGGAATAGTTTCAAAAACACCACAATATATCTGCTGTGATCAACGCGGAAAGTGTTGATGTAAGACATCAATATGTAGCTTAAAGGCTTGGAATGAGAATGAAACTAACATCTGCCAACAAAAGAGAGATACAAAACTTAGAGAGGTTTAGAGTAGAACACACTACAAACTAGTTTCCGAGCTACAACATAATTTATAGGAAAATGTTTTATACAGTGGTTGGTTGTAATTTATTTGGCAGGAGTTTGCCGTATTTCTTACCTGGATTCTAGATAGTACCTTCAAAACAAGCATGTTGTTTGAATTGTGCGGACGTCAGCCATTTCGATAAAAGTTCATTACATATTTTGACATTATCATAATCTTGAATGTCTTAAAACACCGGCAACTATTATATTCAAATAGTCTTAATCAATTAATCAAAAGGCAAGAACTCAAGCTCCAATTGTCTCCCATCAGCAGCAGAGTTCGCCATTAGAAATAGAAAATAGTGTCGTGGACTAAAAAGTGCCTCATTTAGCCCAGTTTCGGGTATTATCAATGAGAGCTATGGTGCTTAACGGACGGGAAGAGAAGTTGGGCAAGTTGGTTTAGATGGTAATCTGAGCTTTTAGAAGATGACTTTATTGATGCTCTCTCAACTGGTGACTGCTCTTAATTGCATTCTTTTGTTTCAGTCGTCAACACAATTTTCGATTTGCATCATGTTTGCATCATTCATTCAAAGATGTAGAATTATCTTAACCTAGATAAAGTATTGAATACAAATAGTTGCTAGATGGCAAATGACAAATCATTCATTAAATAAATCCTGATCCCGATTTGGAATCAATAAAATATTGAATTAAATTATGTGCTGATTAATTATTTATTATTAAGTACAGAATCGAACGAAGAACCAACTGCTAGATCAAATCGTTGCCTGAATGCAAAATTTAAGAGTGAAAAAGCAAAAATTAATAAATCCAAATTAACGACTCAAAAAAGATAGTGTTAAAGGATAAATCTTACAAGGTATTCTTATATCAGAAGACGAAGTTCCTTAGTCATACAAATATTTGATACCGAGAAAGCAAATTAGAATTGCTCTTCTCCTTGAAGTCTGAAAAACTCGATGAACCTTTACCCCAAATAAGAGCTCAGCTTATTGCAAAAACAAGAACAAATGTATCATTTGATTATTTGGCAGCTCATAAAGATAACGCCGGTTTTCCAATTCCGTCAATTAAACTGACAGGTATCAAACGACAAAAAATACCGCTTCGTTTAAGCTAACCACACATCAACCTACCGAAGGGTACGACACTGAAACACCCTTTTTAACGCTTCCCTTAGTTCAAGCTTCCTTTAAGAAATAGGAAAGAAATTTGAACTCACCCCAGAGTTTTGGTCAATCGAAAAATCAAGATCATGTTATCCTATGCCATAGACATTCAACACCATCGAAAATCATACCTGCTACTGGTAAAGCATAGAAACCAATCATCTCTACCAATTTTGGAAAAAGCCAAGTATAGCCTACGCCGAGATCAAATTGGAAATAAATAAGAATCCTTATCTGAATCTAGTTCACGAGTGTACGAAATCCTTTCAACCGTTGGTTCAACAATCAATAGCATCCTCCCCTATAGTTCACCAAAGAATAAAACCCAACTAGCATTACCGCCATCTTATAATTATAATATTATGTGTTGACCAGTTTATGTAGTAAAGAAAGTAGAAAAAGTTTCGACATATTTACCTTTTTTGGAAGTAGTATTCCACTTGGGTAACACGAGCCAATTCGAACATTACTTACAATGCAAAGTTCCATTGCCAAACAAAATTTAGCTGTGCTAATCAAAACATAAAGTATTATTAATTTAATAGCATTTCATAGGAAATTAATGGAAATGGTATCATTTAGTATAATTTAGAACTTATGATTTGTCATGGTCAACTTAATTTGACGGGGACTGGCATATAAATCTATGTACAAAATGTTAGGCACAATTAATTACATTTAACCAAGAGAAAATAAACCATTCTTTTATTTACCTCGGCAATTGCCTTGATGAGTAATTTGTACAGTAATGGTAATGGTACATGTCATAATGTGTTATCATCTCTGGAATTATCTTGGATCAGTTCACAGTAATTTCACTGTAGAACACAGAACGGGTCACACTGCTTATAAGGTTAAATTTGATATTGGATTAACTGCTCCAAATAAGAATTTTGCATAAATTTGTAGATTTCCTTTATTTGGCCAAGTGTACCGTGAACTATAAATACGTAGACTGGACTAGTGCAGTAGTCAAATTTTGCTAGTCATACGTGGGTAAGCCTCATAGGAACATACATAGGCTTGTTCAATTTGTCCATATACAATTTTAATGGATTTCAATTTTAATCAAAGGACACTTTCTCTTATCGTTATTCTCTTATTGACAAATGGACTCGTCAAAGATTCCATGTCACATTCGCAAAAAGTAACTTCTGCAAAAAACATGAAATACATGTCTGCAAAACGTCGAAGTTCAAAGGACCCTTTCTGCAAAATGTCAAAATTCAAGGGACCCTTTCTGCAAGAAAAAACTCATGGAGAACATTGCATGAATCTTCAAGTTCAACCAAACATGAAATACCTAAATTATCATGCCCATCTTCTTCCACGACCTCGAAATTTACAATGCAAATGAATAATCAAATGAAAACATGAATGCTCAGGTTGAAATGTAGTTAGCGACAAGTGTTCGACCAGACAAAATATAAGGACTTCGACTGTCTCGAATTATTCAAAACATATGTATCGCACTTTAAATGTCTTCAACATTTTCCATTGCATTTTGATTAATATCCAGTAACATGTGAAGATCTGGAAAATGTCTTCTTGCAGTCAG
>JAHZNI010000709.1:0-12850 GCA_027744415.1 Seira ritae
AGGGTGGCTCGAGTAGAGATAAGGATGATGATAGCTGCAGCCAACCGCCTACCCAACGGCGAGGTGCGAATGGGAAGCAACTGAGTAAGTTTCCAGTTACCAATTATGACATACCTTACGTATGAAGAAATTGTGTCTATTTCTGTTCAATACTGAATATACTGGTTAATTTTGTCGTGTCGTAAACAGGAAGATGTAGGCTGCCTATTTTTAAGTTTCGAGTCATATGACCTACAAATGCCTCATTAGCCTAACCATTATTTATGCAAGTTATTTATTACTTGTAACTCTATCCTTAAGTTTCGTTCCTTATTTTGTTTCGAATACGTCATGCCAGCTTTATAAATTCCCAAAATCGAAAACGTATAATTTTGTCATGCGGCCTGAGCTGCATATACGCAGTGGACTTACGACGTCAAAATTTTCTCGAATGATCTTGTAATCCAGCAATGCATAAATTTAAAGTTCGTATCACAGAACACTTGGCTTGCTGTGATGGATTTAATTTAGTTCAGAGAAGCCCGACGCGTGAACGACTACAATGATGTTGTTGAAGTACTATATGTAGATGAAATATAAACGAGTGCGATCTTGTTTCGTTTGTTTTAGCCAATGGAAAAGCTAATTGCGTGAAGGCAATAGACTCAAGTTCAAACGATTCCACGTCCAACACGAATTCAAAAGAGAATAACGAAGCTGACACGGAGGAAAGTGACGAAATTCAGACGAATATTGGGGTTGTTGGTCCGACTACTCGGAGAGCTTGGTCAGACTGGTGCTCGAGTCGGGGTAAAAGCTCCAAAGAAAATAGTGATGACGATCAAGGGATTATAATGATGAGTGGTGGAGTGCAACCCAGTCCACGGATACAGAGGTCGAATTCCCATGGTCGTGGGAGGCGAGGAAAGAGGAAAGTGCTGAAAAAGAAAATGGCTAGAAGAAAGGTAAGAATTATAGAAGAGGCTGTGAATAGAATTTTCTTTGCATGAATCAATTTACTTTTTTATGAAAAGAAAAAAATTAAATTTCCTTTTTCATGTCTATGTAATCAAGCAGCAGCTTGAACCGTTGAAGGAGAAAGAAAGAGAGAAAGAAGAAGAGGAGAAATTGGAAGAGAAGTTGGAGAAAATGCCAGAAAAGGAGAAAGAGTTGTCAGCGTGTAATAAAAAGGAGCAACAAAAGGATGAGCCGAATCATCATCAGACACCCGTAGTTCCAACGACAAATGGAAAGAACAGCAGTAGTAACAGTAATGATGAGTACTGCCTCCCTCCTCCACCCATCCAAACTACTGCCAGAGGCGGTGGTGCTGCTGCTTCTGCCGCCAACAAAAGGCCGAAAGGTCGACTGAAGAAGAAGCCGAAGAAAGTTATAAAAATCAACGGGCTTGATCTCCTCCACACACAAACTTTGCTCAGTACTTCACCCCAAGGTAAGTCGTAAATAGTGGAGAAGGGAAGCAAAAAGCAACAAAATGTGAATTTTTAGGGAGTGCATGTCATGACACAGGTTTTTAATTTATTGTTTGGTTTACAGGGAAAAGGCTTCCACCTGCAAAGGGAACCGTAGATCAGAAACTTACACAACTCACCACTGCCGCTACCACGGGTATTATTAACCACGAAGAGTTAGCAATTCCTAGTCGTGAAATCCCCTACGCCCTTCAAAAGCTCCTGGACATTTACAAGAACCAGTATCTGGACACTCTTGAGATGATGAAAAGCCAAGAGTATCGTGATCAACTTTTGGATCAAATTGAGGCAGAGAAGAAGAGGAAAGAGCAGTTGACTCTGAGAAGGGATCAGCTTAATAAGCATATTGATCGGCTGATCTCTGACTCGACGAAACTTCTCAGGACGAAACTAGAGGAGCTTAATATTCCGGGAGAGAATGCCACTGCAGATACGCTGCTATCTGAGGTATGTGCATTTTTGATTTTGACAGAATTCCTTTTGAAACAAGATTATCGATTTTCTTTGTTTCACTGATGATGAAATGAAAGATTTTGCAAGTTTTTCTAAACTCTACAATTTTTATTGTTAAGGCGAGGAACATTGTCATGCGGCACAGAGAAATTCAAGCAGAAGTTTCGGAACTTCAGCAAGAAGTTTCTGAGTTGGAGAAGGAGAAAGAACTTCTCGTTGAAGAAAGGAGGAAGGAGTTGATTGAGAAATGTCGTCGCGAAGGGCTAATCAACGGCGTGAATTTACCAAAGGATGATTTAGACAAGCTGTGTAGGCGCTATCTCGTTAACGAAATCACAGCAACTCTTAACCATCGCAAGAAATTAGAGAACAGATTGGCGGAATATGAGCCAGAGATCGTAGCTTTAGAAAAGCGATTGCAACATCAGCAGCAAGTTCACTCGCAGATCCTTGCCATGCAGCAAATTCAGCAGCAACCCACGCCAACTCAGCAGGAAAAGGAAAAGCAGTCGCAACAGAATCAAGGTCCTCTCCAAGTTCCTCCGCAGCAGTCCCCCAAAGTGGCACAAGGTCCTGGAAGCATTCCTCAGCAACAACTACAGCAGCAAGCTATGAATTTGAAAGGAGACAAGAAGAACCTTTCCCGGTCTCGGTCACAAGAATGGCCGGATATTCCAGACATGCCTAAGTTGAATGAGAAGAATCCCGAACTGCTAGCCAAGAAGATAATCGAAACAGGGCGACAGTTTGAAGCAGGAAAGGTGCCAAAGAAAGGAAATGGTCTCCCAGAAGCGCCCGTTATGAACGGACCAATACCTGTTCCAACTGGCCCTGCCGCAGGAGGAAGACGAAAGTCCGGAAGTGGTCCTACCAACGAGCCGCCTCCACCACCACTGGCTCCTGAGAAGCTTCCAAATAATGCTCCAGCGCCAAAAGTCAATTTCTTCGAAGACCGGTTGAAGAACTTGATTCTTCAAAGTTTGAATGAGGACACCCCTTCCAGCACCAATGAAAATAATGTGATGCCGACGTTATCCCCCGTAGTTCCCCTTAACAACCGGGATAAGGAAAGGGAACAAGGACAGCCTCCACATTTGCCTCTACGTGGAGAACACAACGGTCCTCCTGGTCATCATCATCATGGTCCTCCTCCGCATCATCTCCATCCTCATCAACAACAACAAGCTCCTCCTCATCATCATCCTAACCATAATCCAATGGCGAATTCGCAGTACCCGCCTCGACAAAATCATCATCCGCATCCGAATCTTCCTCCATCACATCCTCACCATGTTCCTGGCCATCACGGTCCTCCGCATCATCAGGGACCGCCGCCTCAACCTCATGTTATTCCAATCAACGTCCCTCTCAACCCATTATTTTCTCATCAGCAGAAGGCCCAAATGATGCAGTCATCTCAGCAAATGTCTCCATCTGTGCAAGGAGAACATCATCATCATCATTCTCAGCAGCAGCATCATCAGCAGCAACAACAACAGAGGAGAAAGATGCCGTTGTCCCCCGACATTACCTCGGTTTGCAATCCGAACCGAATTCCACCTGGAAAGATGGGCATGAAGAATCAAATGCTCACCCCTCCTGAAAACAGAGCGGTAAGGAATCTCAGCTTTAGTCAGACAACCCCACCTGCTGAGAGAGGCATGCCGCATCACCCTCCACCTCACAACGAAAAGGTTAACAACAACCCCAGGACTGTGTCGGACTACATGGACAGAGAAATTGAATCTAGTCTCGGGATACCCTCGAGAACTGCTGCCCAGTTTAAGACCTCCCTTTCAACAGCATCCCCGCCAGTCCGTGCAGTTGGACCTTATTCCCCCATCTCGAGACCGAATTCAAACGAAAACATTCCAGAAGCATTGTCTTCTTCCTACGGTTGCCCTCGAGCTTCGGTGCTTGTCAACGCTCCGAGAAATTCAGGGAACTCAACTGGAAGCGGAGAAGGTGGTCAGCCTCCGCCACCAACTAATCGTCATCATCATGCGCATCACCAAGGGCAACAACAACAACAAGGTCCACCGTCAGGAGGAGGAGGAGGCGATGACAGTTTGATGAATGAAGGACTTGCTGCAGGTCTCAAAGCCAGAATCATTTCAATGGCCAAGAGCTCTGCAATCAATCTGGAGAAACAAGTTGAGACCGGACCACCCGCGGCGCCTCCTCGAAACCGATCCAGAGAAAGCTCAGTGGAGAAGGGTCACCAGCAAAGTACAACTATCTTACTCAACTCTGCGCCAACATTGGTCAAGGAGAAGAAGGTCGTGGAGAGTCCAAGTGGAGGGGTGATTGAAGTGGTGCTTAAAAGCTCGGATGGTGCGGACAGAATGGATATGGACAAGGCGGATGATGGTAATGCCAATGCCAGTGTTCTCCGTGTCTCGAGGAAGCGAGTCAGTGATCCTTTGATGAATGTAAGTGAACTATCGCCGGAAAAGAAGGCGTTACTTGATAAATTTGAAAAATCTTCTTGTATAATCATTTAGTTGTTCATTTGTATGCTGCTGTTTTATGTAACCCCTTTATTATTAGTGTTATGAACTACGTTTATTCTTCGATTTAATAATAAACCACGGACATGAATTTAGTTAAGTAAATACAGTTATGTATGTTAGTAGCAGTCATCGATATTAATTTAGGCAATTCCACTCAGATCAAGGGTCTCCAAATATTTTTGGGATGATAGAAGCCCCACCAACTCTCCAGGCATGTCATGACGGTAGCCACTCTCAATTTTAAACTGGAATTCTTTTAATTTCATCTCTGAAAACTTTGTCATGCTCTTCACCATTTTCTCCTTCTTCCTCCACGGGTTCTCAAAACTACTCCCGTTCTCCTGCCGACATTTCGGCGTTACAAAAGACAAATGCTTGAGACATTCATAAGCTCTGACGGGGATGGTCCCCAAGAGGGACGTGATAGTAAAGAAGAACAGCTCAGCATCTTCTGATTGCTCGATAAACACATTGTATGATCTCAAGAAAAACACAGGAAGTTCTCGAATGCTGTTCAGATTTTCCACTAGGACGAAAGGGGAAAAGTTGGGGGTGGATGGGGAAATGTAGTCAAGCCGAATGTGGAGCTCCAATATGTTGATCAGAGATCGCGCAAAACAATTATCAGGACTCTTGAATTTTGTGTAGAACCTTTCTTTCAGGAAAGGCCAGTAATTTAGGATTGTCTCAAGCTTGTTATCAGATTTGTAGGACTTGTTCGAACGTGAACGTAGGCCGAATAGGTTTGGGGAACCTGCGAAAAAGAAAGATGTTAATTTCTGTGAATTACAAGAACTACTTAACTTAATTTATTACCTCCGAGTGCTGCGCTATTCAGTTTTAAAACCTGTACGGACTCTGTAAGCTCCAAAATACGGAGAAAGTACTTTCTCTCGATAGCATGAGTAAACTCTAGCACGACGATGTTTTCGAAATAAACCGAACGTATGGTACTTGGATTTAATTCCAACTTTCCTGGGCTTTCGACGAACTGGGAAACGACGCCGATTTTCATCCTCGAAAAATTTGAAATCAGGTTGACCTTAGGCTTTCGAATCATGATTTCTCTTAACGAGTCTCTCCGTGAGATACGAAATTCATTGAGATTATGGTCAGTCAAGTGAATGCACTCGAAGTTAAAGGAAAAGAGTCTGTCGATTTTCTGACGCATCGTAAAGGAGAGAAGGCGACATTTTCTGAGCTCTTCACGGGGCAATAGTCCCAGAATTTGAAGGGCAAGCTTTAAATGAAAAGATGAAGTGAAATGAGAAACAACAACTCAAGAAATCAAAAAGACCAAAGTATTCCTACAAAAAATAGTATTGTGTTAATCTACATTAATTATGCTGGAAACCATTTACCTCGTCCGGCATATATTCCAGCGTGTACATTTTGCAATTGAAATGTAAAACTCGATGGCCCTTCTTCTCGAATATAAAATCGGTTCTCGAAATTTTAGTAATAAAATAAGTAATTTCCACAAAAGCAGTCGATATTGAAAAGCTGAAAGCGACTTGACGACTAACCCTCCAGGAAGACATTTTCCCCATCTTATTCAGAAAGTGGGGTTATTTTTAAGCAAGAAGCCATATAAATAGCGGTGTATCTAGAAGCCATACAAAACGTGGTACATGCGAAAGAAAGTCAAGCGTAATACTACCGACTAATGCTCTTAACTATGAGTTATGAATGCATTATGACGTGGATTGTGTTATCTAATAATAATACAATAATAATAATAATAATATTGTGTAATTGCTTTGATTTATTCTCTTGCAGCAAAATATGCCTGTGCCCCCCAAAAAACAAGCTCTATCATCGTCAGCATCTTCGTCCCAAAACATGGCGCTGGACTTGATGACGGGACCACCGAAAACACCGACTCCGACTGGGCCACCGTCCACACCAAGCCCAAGGCCTGGGTCAGTCTCGTCTCGTCCGGGCTCAGCGCACTATTCAGCTGATGGATACACGACTTCAGTCACTCCCGTATCGCTTGGGAGCAATGGTTTCATTACTGCCGGTGGAAACGGTAAAAGGGTTCCTACGCCAACCCCTATCCGAGGTTCTCCAGCGATTGTGGAAGGTCTTGGGCTAAACGCGCCCAGGATCGATTCTCCGACGAAGCAGTGGCAAAACAAGATCTCAAATAACTTCGACCGACTCTTCAACTTTGCCAGCGAAGTTGATCGTAGACGTAAGAGTACAGAAGCCAACAACTCATCGATTTCGCCAACTCGAAACGGACCAAACTCTACGACTCCTAGTTCTTCCTTACAAAAGTGTTCAGATATGGAGCGGCCAAAGACACCGTCTGGGAATGTGGATTGCACGACTTCACCAGACTCTGGCATAGGCAAAGACTTGCCTCCAGCAGGATTGGAAGGCTGGATTGGTCCCGTCAGTGACAGGGACCCACTGGCTCTTGGAGCTTTGAATGGTCCTGAGCACTCCTCCTCCCACAAAGATAATCACCGCCGCTCATTGTCAAAGGAGTCTGGGTACTTGAGAGAGAATGGCGTTCCTAGGACACCAAGTCCTTCCCGTAATGAAGATATGGACGATATGGATGACCCACTTCCCAGAATTCCAACCCCTGGATCAGGCCCCAACTATGGAGGAAGAAGTCGTCACTCCAGTGGCATGGTCAAAATGGAATTGGGAGATGGACGTGGTGGCTACGATTATGATGCTGATGAGAGACCAGCCACGCCAAAGATCAGGGAGCATAGGAGATCCCATTCCGGTGAAAGTAGTCATGGTCGTCATCACCACCACCATCATCATCACCATCGCGAAAAGAAGAGAAGCAGTGGCAGTAGCATGGACCTCTCTTCTCCACCTCCCAGTGACGATGCTAGAATCAAAATCGAGAAGAGTGAAACTCCAGAGCCGAGCAGCAGCTCTATTCCAATGACGCCATCAGCTCCGGACCCATCCAGCGTCTCGAGTAATCACGAGAGTGACAGTCGGGATGGTCATATGGGCACTCCAACGAGCAATAATAATATCAACAGCAGCCCTGGCCTTGGAACAAGCAGTACAACCACAGCTTCGTCTTCATCATCAACCACAACTGTAACAGTGACTTCAGTGTCTAGATCATCGTCTGCAAGTTCCACAACAACTTTGGTGACTACCACAACGACCCCTGTTGCTGCGAATACGCATACGGGGAGCGATCAGCAACACTTCAAGAAGAGGTGGAATAATTGGGGTGGGAATAATCAAACCACGTCGACGACGACTACAACTACTACGAATAATCTGCCACCGGTGCGTAATCATTCTCCTCACACTGGGTCCATTAGCGATGGCAGAGCTAGTGTCGCCTCTGACTGTAGTTCTATATCGGATACGACGGTTGTCTCCCATTCTTCGACGACCATAACGGCCGTAACCTCTAATAATCACAGTCAAGCACACAGCATCAACTCCGCATCATCGAATGTGGAACAAACCTCAGTACAAAACGCAGGAGCTAACAGCATTGCCGGTCAAGGTGCCAATAATACTTCAATATCCACAATACCTGTTCATGGCGGCGGCAACGGTGGTGGTATTGATGTTCACCACAAGTTCAGACCAAAAGGGAAGCAGTACAATTGGAATGATAGAGTTAGCGAGAGAAGTAGCCCTTGTCTGAAGACACCATCCCCGAAACCGTTCGTCCCTCTACAACAGCACCAGCAACAACAACAGCCACAGTCTCAACTTCAAATCACGCATCATACCTCGCAAGCTCCCCCAACTTCTCACGGTCCCCCTCAAACGCAAAAGAATGGTCCAACCCCACCTCAGCAGCAGCAGCAGCAAGCACCAATGCAACACCAGCAACCTACTCCTCAACAAATGCAAATGCACTCAGGTCAGCAGCAACAACAGCAGAATTCATCCTCCTCTTATCATCATTCGCAGATGGGACCAGGATCCACTGGAAATCCGCAATCGGTCCCATCTCGATCCCATAATAATCAGATGAACTCTTCATCATCGGGAGGAGGGAATTCATATAGTCACGGTCATCCACAACAACAGCAGAATTTCCATCAGTCAAATGCAAACCATGCACAACCCCCACCTTTGCCACCTCATCAGCAACAAATGCTTATCAAGAAGAATATCGCTGCCACACTTATCCCGGTTCCTCCAAAGATGTCGAATCAGCAGCAGCAGCAAATGCAGCCAACAATGAATCCGCCGGCGTCTGCGATCCCCATTCCACCACCACCTCCAGCGGCGCATAAATCGATGCTATCGGCCGTTGACCAAGTTATCATGCAGTCGTTGAACAGCAACAATAACAACAACAATAATAATACCATGTCAAACAAGGAGTACTCCATGCACACATCTGGAGGAAGTGCTGTTCAAAAGTCGAATAGTCAGAACATGAACAGCTCGTACAACAGTCCCTTCTATGGAGGTGGAAAGAACGAGCCCTACCAACAGCAACAACAACAGCAGCAGCAACAACAACATCAGAGGCAACAACAGCAAATGATGAACCATCACTCCGGTGGACATCAGCCTCATCCTCAGCAATCTCAACACAATTACGGCTCCTATGGACAGAATCCAAATCAGGGAATGTACAATCATCCAAGCTCCGGAGGTGGAAGTGGCAGTCGTGGTCACAATCCTTACCAAAACGGCTCAGGAGGAACGACAGGGTCGTATGGTGCACAGTCCCAGAAAATGCACCAATCCTCCTACTCCCAGAACCCTCACAATCAATCCTACTACTCCCAATCCGGTGGTCAAGGCTCCAATTCCGGTGGTCAGGTGCATCACGCAGCGGCACAGCACCAGCAGCATTACGAGCACAGGGGTCAGATGCAGAATGGCTATGGTCATCACGCAGGTAATAATGGAGGAGGACGTGGACACTACCAGTCATACGGAGGGAATCCCTCAGCCTCGCAGCCCCAACAGGGCCATCCTAAGGGGCACGAGATGTACGCTCAGCATATCCAAGGTGGCTACCAAGCTTATCGACAACACCACGGTGGTCATCCAGGCCAGGGTCCTCATGGACATCCACAGGCCCAGAATCAGATGCAACACGGGGGTTACCACCCTCACAATCAAATGCTCCCCAGTCGGAGATGATTAAGATTAAGCTAGAAAAAAGTTCTACATCATCAGGAGGGAAAACGATGAAGGATTAAGAATGGAATGGCGTTCTTCCAGCATTTTTTTAAGATCAAAGATTTTTTAAGTTGCCTCAATATTCATGATTTTCTCTTCTCAATTAATGTACTAGTTAAGTTTTATTATGAACTCTCTCAAGTTGACTTGCAACGGTATTTATTCATTGCATATTCCTAAATATATTATTATTACGTAATTGTTCATATAATCACTGCCAATTGCCAACAAGCGCCAGGGATTTTTTTAAATCAGTTTTTAAGGTGTTATAGGCCGTCTCATTTTCCTGACATTGTGTAAAAATTGTAGACTTGTGTAAATAGTGCTTCTAGCTAGCATACCTTATAGTTGAGATAAGTAGATACTAGATAAAGTAGATTGTAATTTGTAACCATTTTTAGTCATCAAAAAAGCTAAAGAAATTTTGTAAAGTGTAGATAATTGCGAAAACAATTTAGGTGGTGCATATTATACTTACTTGCATGAAGTGTACGCAACGCGTCATGCCATACCATTACACTCGTCGTCCTTTGTTGTATATTTCATGTACACATTTTTTTAAAATGTATAACTCGACAATTTTGTACAAAACGTAATAATTTTAAATGAACTAGGCAATTTTTTGTGATTTATGTGATCTTTTAGAAGAGAATTTTTTGTTCATTGTTGCTGCAGAAGCACTGCAGTTCATTTTTTTCATGTCGTTTTTTATACATATTTTGCCTCCATGCTTCCTATGAAAATGCATTTGTTTCTAGTTTTTAGCTAAAAGAACTCGGGAAAACGGGATATGAATTACCTAATAGTTAGGGTTAAATTAAGGACTATACAAAAGCTAAATCGGATTTTGATGATGATGACATGATTGATAGATTGGTCTCTCAAATTTCTCTCAACTCAACCCACAAAAGTATTCAAACTCAAACAAAATACACTACTCACTTTTTGAAGAAAATTTCAAAAAAATAAATAAAGGCAAAATTAAGCACGAAGAAGGAATTCTCTCTCAAAATAAATTTGTTTCGAATCTTAAGAAGTCTACACATTTTTATAAGAAATCTATAATTAAAGTATAGACAGTAAAGTCAATTTTATGTCATACCACAGCATTTAATTCATTTTTAGGTTACTTCATGCCTATAAAAACTTATTAAATTCTAACTACAGCTACAAGCTACATTACATACCTCAGGTGGATATTTCAAGGCTATATGTAGCTTAGGTCAAGGTAGGCTTACGGACTTTACCAATTTTTTACAAGTTTGTTTCTCTGTCTTCGACTCTTTTTCAAAATGTACAAATTTTTCAAGTATGATTAATTAATAATTATTATAATTACGACTCAAGAAATCGCTAACCTTAATTAAGATTAGCTTGAAGGAGTAATTATAGTTTACACTTTGTAATTTACATACTTTACTCTCGTCTAAGTCTACTTCTATAATAAGTTAAGTTCCGAAACAAAAAGTGTTAGATAAGATTAATCATCAATCAATCATCGCTTTTCTCCTAAAAGTTAAGGCAGATTTTTACCAAATAAAAAACTATACCAAAACCAAACAGAAAAATCCGAAGTAGAAACGGATTTTTTTCGTGTTTTCAGTTTGGGTGTTTTCATGAAAAAATGTTTCTAACTCGCTTTGTACTACCGTATTTGTACTGACTGGAAGAAACGATTTTCTTTTCTGTTGTCATTAATTAATTAATTATCATGTAACTTCAATCTTTTGTTGTTTTTGTTGTTGATTTTTTCATTATTATTATCCATTCTATACTTTACGTGTACATCTCAAGTGTTCATAAATTTTTATTATTATTTTATCGTTAATTAGTTCATAGGCTGGTTAAAAACTCTTTGAGTTTAGTTCGTTCGTTCGAGGGAAGATGTTTTGTAGAGAAAAAGTACAAGTTTGTTAACCAATTTGTATAAAATGAAATAAAAACGAATCAATAATAATTATTATTGTTAAAATTATTACAAACATGTTATGTATTTAATTAGCCTACTTATAAAAAATAGTTCATAATCGTCTACGTCAATCTCTAAATATGTATCCTTAATCGTGTAAAAAATTAAGAAGGATTTGGAGGCGGGGAAAAGGAATCAAGAATTATAAATGGTAATGGTTATGCAATGTATGTATGTCAACATTTGAAATTGAAACAACTTTTTGTTACAAAATGATGAGGATTAAGTGCATTGCAATGAAGTATTTATCGTAAGAGGGTTTTGTTGTGCAGTGCATTTAAGTTGCTAAGATGATGCCGGTGTCTCTAAAAAACTTAAAAAGAGGAAATGAGTGTGCATTATGCATACAAATTAAGCAAAGCTTGATGATGATATCCTATGGTAAGAATAAGGTTGTAATTAAAATGAACATGAGAAAAATGTGTATCTTTTAAGAAATTGTTGCGTTGTAGTAGACGAAAAGGAAGGAAATGTTTTTGTTGGTATGATGGGTACATTTAGCATGCGTTCTTCGTAAATAAATACGTATTTAATAATTAGCTTATTAGTTTGAAAGAAGGAATTAAAATATTGAGTGGTGAAGATTACAAAGATACATATTAATGATTTATGTAATGAGTATAATGCGTAATTGTTTGTAAAAATGAAAATTTATGCGTGTGTAGTCATTCATTATGATTATGAACCTTGGAAAAATTCGTAAATAAATAAATGGAGTAACAATGAAAGTTAATTTATCGACAATTTTATTAATAATTTTTTCCCCTTTTTGTTACAAAAACTGGGTTCGGTTGAATTTATTCATATTTTATTCAGTTTGGAAGCAATGAACCCCTTTTCAATGTCTCATCACACATACATCAAAGTATTAGTATTACGGTCGTAAAATTAAAACTGAATCAAATAGTTCGGATTCGGATACAGCAACAGACAGGAACGAAACTGACATACATTTTCAGAGACATGCATTCAGAACTAAATACTTTGCATTGCATAATATATATGCATTGCAAATTGCAGCACAGCACAAAGTCAGTCGCTTCAGCCAGAAGATCTTCCTTTTCAGCATACATATATCTTAGAATGCTCTGCTATGACTCCTTTTATGAATCGTACAAACAAACGCTTTTCAGCTTTTCGGCAGCTGTGTTTACATTTCATTTTGTGACTTAGTGACCCTGATTTGGTCTTGGTCCTAAAAATCAATTGGCAAAATCACTTCAGTGAATTGAATTCAAGCACAAAATCAATTTTAAAATGACAGAAAAATCACTGAAGAAACTAAAAGTTGC
>JAHZNI010000710.1:0-18545 GCA_027744415.1 Seira ritae
TCTCTCCATCTCAGAAAGTACATAATCGTTTGATTGTTGATATGAGGTGTGATTAGGATGATTATCTTACACCGCATGATTCCCTTAAACGCTTACTTGTTGTCCGTTGTATCGTTGTATGTACATATATATTAACAAGAGCAATAACAATCAAGACGTAATAAAAAATGTTTAGAAAAAATTGTATATCCCACACCTTCCTTAATCACAATCACCACAGTACTCAGCACAATCAGCAACTCAGAAAATTTTTTTCTGTGGGTGTAATGTAAAGAAACGCTACTTTTTCCATGCAAAGAAATTTTTTACTACATACTACATGTCTTGTAGTACAAAGACGTGAAAATTATTTTTACGTGCAATAAAAATCAGGGAGATAAGTACTTAAGGAAAAAGAGCTGACCGGTTTCCCCATTCAAAGAAAGCAGGGAATTAGTTTGCATTACGTCATGTCAAGACTAAGACTCGAAGAATTTAAAAAAGTCAACTTCCTCCTTAGGAATTTTAAACTGTGGATGTGATGTGGTGGACACGGACGCATCTTTCATTTACAGGCTGCAGCAAAACAGGCAAAACTAAACCAAACCAGTGGATGGACTATGGACACCATTAATTATTTTCAATCATCGTTATTGTTAGCCTTCTTTCATAATAAATTATTCCGATATATTTTTTCTTCATCTTCAAGGCAGACAGTCAGTCAGTCAGGCAGTGGTTCATCATCCTCATCACTATCACTGTAGGCTGTTGATATTCATTATAGGAATGAATGTGTGTTGTTATGTTATGCACACCTGTATATTTGAGTTCATGTAGCTTACAGATTTCTCGTTTCTTCCAATCATTTCGTCAATCATTTCCCGAATAATAATGCTGATGCGTAATGCATGTAATATTATATTTGTCGAGAAGCAATTTCGTTAACTAACTTGCATTTACCTTTACCTCTACTCAAAGATCTTCTACTAAGAAGAAAATACATATTGCTAGCAGGCAGCAGGATTTAAGAGAATCAGAATTGATTTTATCCTATAAAGCCAACTAAATTGTATTTTTTCAGCACAATATGAAATTGAAATTGTTTGTTGTTTTCGGTAATATGAAATTGAAAAGCTCATTACCTTTAAAGTCATTTTAAATTCTCCAAATTGTCGATGGAAAAAAATTTCTTTTTTTAGTCAATAATGTAAAATATACTCCAATTTAGATACTGTATAACATTTTACCTTCTACACTGACACTATTGCAACTTCTAGCTTGGCAGGGGATGACAGTTTGTGGACATTGGATCACTGAGCCTTTTTCAAATGACTTTGATCCACTTGTCGTCGCTGATTCATTAGCGGTATATTACCGGAAGAAGTATCTTGAATTTAACCGTGAAATCGAGTCGACGAAATAGTGCGCTTTTTGTTTCAGCCATGGGCTCGAAAAATCATTATCCTACCAAAGCAGAAGCTAGATTGTTGTTGTTCAGAATCAGATTTGTCAAATGCGGAAAGTCAAGTCAGTTCATTATTATTTAAAATTGCGATACAAATTATGGAAGTTACCTATGATGTTGTCAGCTTGATAGCTAACAAGTTTTGGGTTTCTCAAAATTAACATTATGTATCGTAATAAATTAATTCCATGTACTAACCTCTGGATTCCAATATAAAATTACTATTTAAATATTTGTCCCTGGACTCAGTCTCTCATATGTATTGAATACTAATGGACAGACGTTTCGTTTGTGTCAATAGAAGAACTAATATATCTGCTCCTTAAAACTGGTAGTAGGTAAGTAAAACACTGATCAAGTCAACCTTTTTTCAGTGTGTTATTAGATAGATAGAAGAACTAATATATCTGCTCCTTAAAACTGGTAGTAGGTAAGTAAAACACTGATCAAGTCAACCTTTTTTCAGTGTGTTATTAGGAAACAGAGTTTTGCAGGTTGAACATGCGTAGATTATTGTTCATAAGTAGATTTATTCAGAATCAGAATTACATGCAGGTACACACATATATGATGATGATGATGATGATACGAGGTTCAAAGATAATATAATGATGATGGTGAAGGCCGGACCAAACTCCATAATATTTTTATTTTTCATCCTTCAAAACTTATTAAGGAACTTTTTAACTAAGTCTGAGCCAAGAAGAGAAGAAGACAACTCCCTTCATCACCATTAAATATCAATATCGACATCGATATCAAATTCCGTGAACATCGAACAGAAACACAGTACGTAAAGAACAGCATCCATCCTTTCATTGTTCATGCAGAACAAAATGCATAATGCAGAGACCAAGACCATGCTCAAATCAAATACCTATACAGGCATAGGTAGGTAGGTACTGGTACATTGTTTCAACATGATTTTTACCTGTTTTCCTACATTCGCATTCGATTCGTTCTTCGATCTTTAGAAAGATGATTATGCTTATAGCATTTTGATGAGCAATTTTTAGATTTGGATGATTCAAAACAAGTGATAATGATGACTCAAGGAGTAGTAGTATGTATGCAATAGTAATCATAATCATCTGAGAAAAAACGAATTCATACACTTTTGTTCCATTTTTCAAATGAAATGATGGGCCTGGGTCTGGGCCACGACTACGACTTTGACTCAGCCCAACTGCCATAGTGCCAAATAGTGCCAGTGCCATGTCAATAGTCGACCAAAGTTGATACTTTAGACTTCTGCAATCGAAAAAATATCAGGATCCTAATGATAAAAAGAGTTTTGAAAATGTGATGATAATGATGACGATAGACAAATAATATGTATTATCATCATCATCATACCTGACTTCTATTGAAAGAAATAAGTAGACTTTAACAGTAGCCGTAGTCGTGTCTCAGGATCAGAAGAGGTAGCTTTAACAATCAAAACATACTTTTTTCATTTTCTCCAATTGCTTTTTGATGATAAACATGAATAGATAATATTTTGTTATAGAAGGGTGTGTTATTTACCGATATGTGAGCTCAAAAAAATCTCTTCTAACTTTGACAGATGAAAAATATATTTTAATGGAAAATCGTTACTTCTTCATTTTCCCCCTTCTTTGCCATTAACGCTGCTGACTCGGACGAAGAAAAGCAATTCGAAAATGTGAAATAAAAAATGCGAATTTCAATGTTCCTTGTCCTTCCTACTCGATTGATTTTCAAAGTCATACATTTGAGATCTGAGATGAGAGGACTGCATAACAAGTCAAGTTATAGTCATATGAATGAATGGTTTTGACTTCGACCGATGATGATGATGATGATATGATGACGAGTAGGTAGTCGTAGTTTAATGTGTTACAGTGAGCCAAAGGTAAGTATTTGATTTGATATTTTTTCTGCAAAAAAAGAGAAATTATTATTTATGCATTTATATTATATATACATACATAGATCGAAAGTGGTTTGTAGGTTAGTGGGTGCACCACCGACGACAAAGAGGTAATAAAACAAGGAGTAAAAAGACTCTCAAAGTCAATGGTTGAAGGAAATTGTTATTGCATTGTAGGTATTCAAGAAGAAGAAGGTGAAGAAGCGGACGGATGATGCGATGATGCCGGACGGACGAGGACGACTTCTCTTCGACGACAACAAAAGAAGAATTTAACTTTTACCTCTTCATTATATTTACAAGATGAAGTAAACTAGAAATGCTAGACTATTAAATCCGGTATTTATTTTTATTGAATATTTTATTTCAGTCAGAGTCAGCTATATGCATTTCACATGCAGCCATATAAGTAGGATGAACAAGAGGATGCATGGATGATAATTTCAGGTGAAGTCCTTTTTGCCGAAATGAAAATACTGAATGATTGCATTCGCTTGAGATGAAGGACTTGAGAGGAGTCATAGTTACTAAAGGGACTATCTGAATTGAATTGGGTTTAAATGGACCTTAAAGGAACGTTCATAGAGAAAGGACAACAACGCTCAGGTTCCTAAATAAATGTTGTGAGTAGGTTTGACAATTAAGCAAATTCAAATATTATGTACATTGTACTGCGCAATTAGAACTTCAGTATTGATATTTACCAACATTTACTAATTTACTAATGTACGCCAACATTTGCCAAATCCAAATCACGCCGTTATCGGTTTATTTTGACTATGGCGTACCTACACACAAATCCAGATATCGTATCTTCTTTTCTTCTTTCGGAAGAAAGAAAGAACCGAAACTTCTTTGTGAATCGCCCCCAAAGATGAAAGGAAAACGAAGGGAAATATATTTACAAAATATACATCCCCTTATAAAATGTCTATGACTGATTTATACACAAAACAAATTGTTTTTTTCTTGTGAAGCATAATAAAAGTGATGATGATTTTGCTACTTGTTCTGTTATTCTGTGCTTTCTTTTCTCTTTTGCTTCACCAAAACCTTTTTCGAAGTCAAAAATGAAACGAAGAAAATGAATTTGAGTCTACAGATTGCACTCTATTGATTAAGTTTTAAAGTAGATAAAGCTGCCATTACCAACTGCCACTGTCTTCGTCGAATCGCAACGCAATAACAAAACGCAATGCACACAAATATTTTTCTGCATCATTTGAGCTCTTCAAGATTCAAGGGCTCAAAAATGATTGAAATATTTTGATTTTTTGAAAATGCAATCATCTAGTAAATATCTCGTTAAATTCCATTTTTATTATGATGATCCTTCTTCTGTTCTTCTTATATGAGATGAGAATAATAGGTTTATGCTTTTTTAAAAATGATAATCTTCTCATGTTTACGTTTGTAAGACAAACGCTTTAGTAGTATTTTCTGGTTTTGGCAATTAACGTTTTTTCTCGAACATCGAACATCTCAAATATTGTTTTTCTGACGCCATCATTGCATATTGCATTGATGAGCCATCATGAACTATGAGCGCATCTTCAGAGCTACTCTTGAAAACCTGAAAAAAAGATGCGATTTTCTTTGAAAGAGAAAAAAGGTTTTAGGTTTTATGCGTGTTCTACACGAAAAACAAGAGAAGTGCGTTAACTGCAGCGTTTTTAGTCAAACGTAATACTATTTAGCGTTCGAGAACATAACTCGTCGTAAGTTTTCCAACAACGAAGGGAAAATTACGATTGCATTAAATTATTATTATCGAACAAAAAATTTAAAGGTAATATTAAGATCGAGATTGAGATGGCCCTTTTCATAGAGAAAATGCATAATATTATGTCGATAGTCGATGGTAATTATCAAAATTGTAAGATGCTGTGGTCAGAGCAAAACCACAACATCACATTTAAGAACCCAATTTGGATTCTTATGCGTATCCTCGTGTCTTTATTGTATACACATAGAACAGCATGATTGTATTACTGAATGAATATCATGTTTAACACGTTAATAAAATCATTAAAGTTTAATCTGTCTGTTTGCATCTGAGCACGATAACTCCTGATACAAATGAGATATGTATTTCGCTAAAATTTGGTACATATGTGCACATGCATGAGGTGAGGTAATCCCAAAAAAATTTAAACTCCAGCCAAGACTGATAACTTAAGATTGAATTATTCAGGTTTTAATGAAAAGATGCCGCCAAGACACATTAAATTTTGATGGAAGTAGGATATTTCGCCGAAATTAAAAATTTTTTCTAGATGGTATGAAGTCCCCTTGGTATTTCCCCGGTTTTCGACAAACACTAAACGAAAAACGCGATGTTTTTGAAATCATTTGTTTTCGTTTGAATTTGGAATTGGAATCAAATGCACTTAAATCCCTTCCAAATTTTGATTTTTCCGAAGTTGCTGTGGTGGATTTTAAAAGAATTTCTTAAATGTGCTCCTCGTAACCACCTACTCTTCTACCCAAACGTTAATTTATCACACAGCTCCTGTTGGCAAAGTGTTTTAATGGCACAGCTAAAATGATCATATTTATTTGATCCAAAGTAATAAAATGGTGACGGTGATGATGATGATCATGATGGTGAGTTGGTTGTTGGGGGATAATGAGCTAGGCACGCACATTTTCCTACGCGTTTTCTCTAAAATGTCTCTTCACTCTAATCCACCACTTTAATAGCGCATTAATAAAAGCTTTAACTGTTTTGAGAGAAACAAAGATATCTCGTGATGAAGAAGAAGAAGCAATGCGACTTGACATGCATTCAAAATTCATTCGGTCGGAGGAGCTGAAGCTGAAGAATCCAAAGGTGGAAGTGCTTCAGAAAAGTAAACCTGCAAGAGAAGAATCAAACGGATTTGATTTGACAAAACTGCGAAGGTAAAATACAATACAATGCGTTCTCAGGTCTCTTCTTGTCTCAGGAAAGATTCGTACACACTCGAGAACATCTCTCATCTCGTCACTTTTTCCTCCTCAAGAGAATCTTAGACAGACACTGCAGTTGCAATAGCAAAAAGTATTTGGATTGTAGCATGAATGAGGAATTGAGGATCTACGCTGATTCTATGCTGGTGTGATGCTTCTCCTGTCAAGAAAGTCAGAACCCTTTTGACTCTCGCTGAGTGAGGGTATGCGAACAATGCGTCCTCATCATCGTCTTGGTTTTGAGTAGAGTCTTGATGATGCGTGAACAAAGTTTTTCTTAAAAGTCTCTACCTTTCAAAGGTGAATAGTGAATCTCTCACACAACAATTTTCGAAAATTCTAATCTTGAATCTTTGATGCAAGCACCTTCAGGTTTTAGCTTGCACGTTTTTCCTCCCTGCATTTCTCTTCTTCGAAGCCATAAACGAGAGTAAAATTGTGTTTGACTTGAATTTTTAGCATAAATTTTTAAAAACAAAAGAGAATTTGTATTTCTTCTTCATCATCTTCTACATATAAAATCAGATAATCTTCGTACAACAGTTCTCGGTTGCATAAAACATTTAAAACTTTCAAAAAAAACGCTCATAAATCTCGTGCAAAGTTCTTAAAGCCTTAAAGAATCTTAACTAATTTTAATGGATTGTGTGCTAATAGCATTAGAATTCTTGTGGCTTTAAGCTTTAAGTGTGCCATAATGTGTGTCTTTTGTTCTTCAGACATTTTTCCTGTTTGTTGATGCTGTGTCTGCGACTGTGACTCGTGCCATTAGACAATAGCTTTATAGCTGTTGCATATTTTGAAAATACTCTCCCGTCTCTCTTTCTTCACATGTTCCTGACTCCAATTGTCTTTTACGGAAATGAATGATTAATAATATTGCTTCTCATACTTCCATTGTTTTTTATTTGCAAGCTATCTGCAAACACAACAATAACAACAACAAAGCACATACATACAATTTAGTGAATAGTGCACGGGAAAAAATTTACATTTTTTTAGATCATCGCATGCGATAACAAAGGAGAAAAAGTGCTTCGGAGGAGTTTTTTGTCCTCTTCTTCTTCTCCCATAAAAACGTATTATTATTTAAGGAGATCATCTAAAAAAACAAATAGCTATAGCTAAAGGGCAAAAAAGTCGCTAATTCATATTTAGCTAAAGTGCTTTTGAACTGTCAAGTGAGCATCCTATCTACTATCTACCTATCTGAAATAGGATCAGAGGAAGGAAATAAAACGATATCCCTTAGATGAATGAGTAAACTAACCTATATCCAATTCAATATCAACAAGATTATAATTTTCGAAAAAAATCACTGCTTTACTACTTCCTCTTCATTTTAATATCTTGACATGTGCAGTGCATAGTGCATTAATTTTTTGTATTGTGTGTGCGGTCAATATTTTTTAAATGATAACGTCCTGACTGAACTCGAAAAAAACGATTTGATATTTGATGCTCTCTCGTGATACAGTAATGAAATTAAAAGTTTATCGATGACGATATCCTTTGTTAAAGGGACTCTAGAGAATAATTAGTGGACACCATTTGATTCTATGAATTTCGTGCAACGCGACGGATCTAAAAAAGCCGAATGAAAGGACTCATTCATGACTCATGAAGATCATTTTCATATTATGCATCTTCTTTACTTCATAGAAAGTAATATTAAGATTTTGAGAGGAAACCCTCTTTTCAGAAAATTATCAGAGCGTGCATAATCACTAAACACAATCACTCTTTCAAAAAGTACGGCAGTCTCGTCCTCCTGGGAAGTCTCCTCCTTGTCCTGTAATTTTCATATTAAAAAGCGAGAGGATAAATATAACTTTTGCATTGTAATGGATCTGTAGAAGAAGTGAAGTGAAGCGTTATTATTTTTATGACTGTTACAGTGGCTTGTTCGTAGATGTGGGTTGTGGATGCACCTTGCGTGTCCGTAGGTATGCAAATGACACACGTGTACGTGTAAACGTGTAATGAGCTCCCTTGTAAAAAAATCTGGAAAACTACATATATTTCGAGAAACTTCTAATTGACAACAATTTACTTATTTGGTGACACCGAGGACACGGGCGACACGAATATAATACATACCAAGTCACTTTGCTTCAATAATTAAGAAGAAGCATTTTTTTGCTGCAAGATGTACTTTAATTGAGGAGGAAAGCTAAAAGCTTTTTAAAAGAACTTTTTGCATGCCTTGTCGCTTGCCAAGATTTTATGTTTTTACGCAAATTAAAGAAATGAAATCATGGGTGGATGGATGAATGAACAAATCAGCTTAAATGGAGCATGCATATAGTTTTACTTAAAAAGTGAAGGATTGTTCAGAGTGCATCATAAACACTGACAATTTTAAATTGATAGCCGTAAAAAATTATGCAGGTTCGACATTTTGATTTTTGACAATCCTTAATTCTGTGAATAAATAATAATAACAACAATGCATTTTTTGGCTATCTGTCATTGAAAATTAGCGTGTTTAAAAAGGGAATGTGATTTGTTTCAGTTCATTAGAGAGAATCGTAAAAAGATTTAAAAAAATGTGTCGACGGCAGATGAACATAAGAACTTTGAACGTTTCAACAATCAGCCTTATTACCCTCCATAGAATCACAACCACCATGATTAATCATTAAAGTTTATTTTAGTGAAGTGAATACATGCAACAAAAAGGGAAGGCGTGTAAATAAAAAACCTTTTAATATTTAGAATAATATTTACTGTTGTGCAATGTGAAGAAAATTCCAATACGCAATAGTTTTTGGTTCATCAAGCTTTGTGGAGGATAACTGCAAATAATATATCTATTCATCATGTCTTGGATTGAAGACCCAGGTCTGGCCACTTACGGTGGTTTCAACATCACGCAACTGAAAATAGACCAAGCATGGGTCAACGTGAGTACAACGATCACAGACACTGCTTTGTGGTTATATGAGGTCTCAACGAATTGCCACAGAGTAAGCAATAAATCCATAATATTTTTATTTTGATTGACTTGCGTGTAATTGTAATCATCGATTTAAATTAATATTTAAATGTGGAACCATATGAATTAAAATTGCAATGCATGTGCATATATTTTGCTCATGACGACTCTTGAGCATCGCCATCGCCCTCAAGGGATTCGTTTGGCGACGGCTATGCATGGGTCTTGGGTGGCGTGGCTTTTCTGAAAATGCTATTTTTCATGAATGGCTATGACTATGACTTTGATTTTGATAGTTTGATGTTGGCTCTATTAGATCCGCTCTCTCTTTTACCTTCCACATGCTGCATTATAGTTAATTTTTAAGTATATACCTAATTTGCAGTAAGCAGTCAAATAATTGGATGCATTTTTCTTTGTTTTCAGTGTCCCTTTCAAAGAAGAGAGGAAATCAGATTAGGTCAATTTAATAAATACATCGTGGACAGTAAATTCCCCACGAAATATAGAATAAGGAGTAAAGGGAATGAAGACTACGTTCCAGAGTTTCATGTAGACAGGTAATAAAATCACACATATAAAAAGAATGAATTATCGATAAAAATGAATGAATTTATTGAAAAGAAGTGTAACCGAAAAAAACTAGACAAAATAATAGTCTTTCGCCGGCGAAANAAAATCACACATATAAAAAGAATGAATTATCGATAAAAATGAATGAATTTATTGAAAAGAAGTGTAACCGAAAAAAACTAGACAAAATAATAGTCTTTCGCCGGCGAAAAATAATGATTCATTTCAACCAATGTGATTTATGCAAATGATATAATGATATTATAATTGCACTCTTTTTGGCAACTCCATTGCATACATTGTATAAAAATGCACTAATTATTAAAAAAGGGTAATTTGATGAAGATAAATCTATCAGATTTTCTTCCACTCATTTTATCGCTCACAAAATAATGTTCGGGCTGATGTCAAAACCCTTTGTAGTAAAAAGTACATATGTAGTATTTTTGTCAGATATGAACAGATATGTCCTTTGAGATATGAACGATTTCAACAGGGAAGGGATGCTGGATACTGAATTGAGTAGTGAATTCATTCATTTCTATCGATTAGATTAAAATACTTGCTTGAAAATTTATTATTACTTATATCTATTATATTGTAAGCACCATCTCATTTTGAGTGTGTCAGTACAGTAGTAGCTTGTTTGAGTTTATAATTGATTTCTTCTGTTTTCCCCATCTCCTCCCCCGCCTCTTATATTCCTAGATGGAAAGTGTGTGATATCGAGTACAACTTTGCCCAATTCGGCGTCTACAGCCTGAACGTAGATGGAAGTGCAAAGGAGCCAAACTGCACAGTCAAAGTGGAGTTGGACCCTGTCAATATTTACTACCGTAAGTGCTACCAACCTTACAACCTTTCTACATTTCCTCTCCCTCTGTATATCAAAACATAAGTAATTCCTGTTGTTGGTAATGTAGTATGTAATAATTAATGACACTTCATAAAAGTTATGACAAGACAAGAGGAGAAAAAATATGTTAGTTAGTCTTGGTTAGTCATAGTCCCCTAGTTCAACACGGATGTTGATGTGATATTTTTGATGTTTTGAGGTGCTCACTGAGCACACATTATTCCGTAACTTGTCTTGTCCCATCCCATCATGATCATGATCATCATTATATTATTCAGGGGATCATTTTTTTCCACTCTCCTCAACTCAACTCGTTTGTCGCTTTTTGACTTTCTCTTTTTTACACGTCGCGCAAAACTCGACCTAAAAATTGTATTATGCGTACATACTATATACCTCCATCATAATCATGATAGATAGTGATAGTGCAGAAAAAAGCTCTAATGTAAATTTGGCAATTTATCTTGGCTAGATTACTTGTCAAAAGTTGGTACACACCTTTTATCATCAACGCTGCTAAAGTAAAATGTGCTGGTGAGCAAGGCAGCAAAGCACCTGAACAGGGATCTGTTTATGATATGATATGATACATGAAAGGGCTTGAATATCGAATTGTCGAATGTCGAGCTTCTCTGAAACAGAACGGTAGGTGGTAATGGGTAATTAGCTTTTGTTTATGCTGCCTTGTAACTCTGACTTACAAGAAGAAAAATATATTAACTGCGTAAGTGACATGAAGATAGGGAGGGAGTTAGGGAGCAGGAGCACCTGAACACAAAACTTTTTTACATTACAAAATAAAAGTTTGAAAAACCATTAAGGGCACGACGACTGACTTGACTGCGACTTAAGAAGAAAAATTTACATTTATCTTGAAACTTGAAAGTAGTTTGGGCACCTGATATTTATTTGCTTGCATGCAATGTGTCAGAGGAGAATAAGTATAAAATGACTCACTGTATTTAAAAATTCTTTCGCGAAAGAGAAGCGTGCATAAAGTGACCGGTACCAAAAGAGGACTTTCATGTGTCGAGATTGAGATCGAGAGCATATTTTTGGGATCGGAATTTGATTCTTATGAAAATTACTTTTTTTCTGATTATGTCTGTCTTGTCTGGTCACTGATTGCGAACATCATAATAATTACTTTGCATTAAAAGAATGATAAGAAATTCTGAGTTGCATTGGCATGTATTAATTTCCGGTCCAATCCGACCTCCCCAACTTAAATTATCGAGTTGAGCATAAGAGAAAACTCTTTTGAAAATTAGTGACCGGCCGGTTTTAATTTGATACTGCTATAAATAATCATTTGGGCAATATGTTCTGAAATTATGGAATTTTAATTTCATGAACTTCGAATAAGCCATTTCTTGGCAATCTTGATTCTCTCAAAGTTGCTGGAGTAGATTTTTTATATGGTCTCACTGTTTGCGGCTGATGAAGTCGAAAATATTAATTAGCATTGACAAGTCAAGACGTGAGCTGAAATCGAGAGTGAAAAAAGAATGCCATATTGTTGTATAGGACCAGGCCCGGCCCATGCATGGATGGAAATTTGTGTTTTAATTTAAACTGTAATTAAAACACATTGATAGTTCAATAAAAAATTGGCGAAGCCGAGAGCCGATCTCAGATTAAGCCTACTCCCTCCCGAGAGATTTCTATTAAAGTACCTATGTATGTACATAATAATATGCGGGACTAAAACTAAAAGCTTCTAGATTCATGATCATGATCGTATCGTATTTCGTGATGTGATGCGTTATAACTGTCATCGAATAAAAATTGATGCAATAAAATAGGTATGTTTTCTCTTTATATTTTCAGCTCTTCTCCTAGCATTCCTCTTCTATTTCTTCCTAGCCCTTATCATTTTCGTAATCTCATCGAATCTCGTTCAAACCAAACTGAAATCTCTGTTTGGATCGTCATCCTCAACCTCGTCAAGTAAATCTTCCAAGACATCTTCATTAGGCTCAACAGTTGAGACAAATGCGGGATCGCAAGCCATCACCACCATCACAGAACCTGTCGTCATCTCCGCACCGATAATAACTAATGGAGGAGGTGGTAGTGGTGGTGTCGTCGGGAATAATGGCACGGCAAGTGGGTTGAATCGACGCCACAGCTCGATCGCTGGAAGCGTAACAACCTTGAATCAAACTGGAAATGGTCATTACCTGTCACATCCATATGGAATCACTACTACACCGCATAGTCCTGTCACCGAAGTTTCCATTTCGAGTAAGTGCCTCTGAGTCTTCTTCTTTTTTGCGATGGTAGTGATGAGATGGCATTGCACTCATAAAAATTAATGATATAAAATGAAATGTGAAACGATATAAGTGAAGAGAGGCTTTATTTGACTTTGTGTGGACGTAGGTAGTAAATTGGTTCAGTAGGTATAGGCCTCTGTCAATCAAAGATATTTCTAGAATAATAGATCCGGTTCTTATGTGGATGTCAATTTCCGTCTGTCTATCCAGGAGCGTAAAAGCTTTCAATAAGAATAAGATATTCAGCTGAAACGCTGTACAATTAATCATGGACCAATTTGAATTGACACTATATATATAGGAGTTTAGTCAAATCTGTTTACCAGGAATGAAATTGCTAAAGGTTTGGTAATCAAACGTATTTTGACTGCGAGAACTTTTGTTAGGCCGACAAATTGAAATAATTCGTTGACATGATTAAATATCAAGCTGAATTTTTGCATGCGTTAAGAAAGGATCAAATCAAGAAAGACGTTTTCGTTTTTTAGCATAATCTGTTTGTATTGAAAGGATACGTTTTCTAAAATTTAGAATGGTAGAGCAGCAAGCGGAAGTGATTGAATTATCTTTTTCTTTGGCAAAAATAGTTTTTTTCCATTTTCCGCACACATCAAATGTATGTCTACTGTTTACATCTAATCTACTTTCATTAAGCTTTAGAAATTTTGGTTCTGTTGAAGTTGCTAGTGTATCGTAGGTTTCTTTTATCCAGAATCCAGAAAAATCCAGGGCCAAAGGGGAATATAACGTGTGGTTTGATTAGGCTTGTCTCAAATTACCCAGATTAGATTACCTACATACTGTCGATGACTACGACTGGTTGGTGTTGGGATTTTGATAGATGATGTCATGTCACCAGCTCATCGGCATTATTAGATGTCCTCTAACGTGGCGAAGCAAGCAGTGTATTTTATTAGGGTCATATAATCCACGAAAAATTCCAGGAGGGCCAGGACTGATGTTGATGTTTGCACAAGGAGGAGTGAGGATGATGTCATTATCTTTAATGGCTCAATCTCAATATTATCATCATGCATAAAAAATATATATTCCGGTGGATTTGGGTTTATCAAAAGAGAAATCGAGATATCAACTAAACTCTGGCAACCGCCATCGCCACCATGAAATTGAAGAAGGAGAAGAGGTGTCAAAACCACTAAAAGGAAAACTAAGTTTATTTGTCAGCGGGATTCATTTTCAAGCTCGTTTGTGGTAAATCATTGTCTCGGTTTCGAGAGATTGAGATAAAAGTAAGTAGGTTTGAATTTGAAATGAAATACTATCTAGAATCTACTACGCTGTATCTATATCCCCTCCAGCCTTCACAGATATACAGTTGATAAGAAGTAAGTAGGAACAACGTGAGTATTTTATCAATGTACTGAGACTGTGTGAGTTAGTGAGATAAGATTAAATTACCAGACGTCATTATTATCCCGACCTGTCTAGTATTTCCAGAGAATTAATTTCCTCTCTTAAGGTATTCATTGTCACTGAATTTTCTCTATTCTTACAACATTATCTTTCACTATTATCAGCCATAGTCATCATCAATCATCCCCATCACTGTGCTGTACTCAGGTAGCAGTACATAATCAATTTTTGTTAGATCTGGAGGATCTAGAGTCTATGAGTCTGGTGGTAGGATTGTAGTTTTAATTGCTTGTTCCTGTATTGATAAAGTTGAAAGTTGAGGAGATAATCAAAGCCATTGCTTGATGCTACGCTGCTAACTATGATGAACTGATGGAAGAAAAATTGGCTCCACATGAGGAAAGTCATAGCGCGCAACTGATATTTGAGACGATGTACATAATACATATGCATCTATAGAATTTTCATGTCATACAAAGGACCGTTTGTTAAGAAGCTCCGGTAACGGTAGCATTTGCGCGTTAAGGTTGTTGACTCAAGGGCAGGCAGTTTGTTGGAAATGAAGTTAAGCAGTTTTTAAATTCAGGCAGGATGTTTTCAGCGTATGTTACGTTTGAAAGCTCTGCACTTGAAATTGCTTGTATGAAAATGAAACTCTGCGCTTATTTCGTGAGAGGCAGGGTCAAATGGAGTCAGTCAGAATGACTTGATTAAAGCTGAACTTAAGTTTGACTTAGAAGGGACGCGCAGCCAATCAAAATCCCTATCCCCTATGCCACAACAAATCAGGGCTGTTTACGTTTAGGTATAGTTACGTTGTGATTAATTGATGTTGGTTTCGCTCTCACTATTTCCGAAACTTCTTTGAGAGTGGCCCAGTCCAAGGGCATGATTCTGCTAAAATAAATGAACCGTGGTCGCTCACGAGTATATCTACGTCCATGCAAAATGCTTTTTAAATAGGAGCCGACTCATTTTAATCTATTTTTGGGAAAATCAAATCAAGGGTAAGACTTTAAATAAATAATGAAGGGTATGGTAATTGAATTGAATTTCCTAAAAATTAAGGCAATTTTGATTAAACATAATTTTATGTATCTCTCTGCCTTGTAATTATTTATGCTTTCGAAGAAACTTAAGAATTGCATTTTGATTTTTTCCCTACTTTTTTTTAGCAATCTCATCCACCCCAACCTCCACCGTGGGCATTCAGCAGCAGCCTCAGCTTGTGACGACAGGAAGTTGCTTGAAAGAAAATGAGAAGATCATTGAATCACATTCAAATTCCCATTCACCTTCAGGGATTATCAGCTCCAATCCTGCTATTTCAGTCGTCCCACTCAATAATAGCCACTTCAAGCCCAGGTCTCTTTACAGCCTCAGCCCTCATCTCAGCAACAACAACCTCAGGCCCAACAGTCGAGGAAACAAAGGACGAGATTAAGATCATTGGACACTTTTAGAGGGTGGGTACACGCATGATAAAAAAATCGATTTAATTTTTTAAACATGAAGATATTTTTATAGTGCAACTGCTACAGATACATGCCAAGAGCCAAGTTTATTCAAGCGTTGCAATGCATTTTTGTTGAGGAATTTATTGGCGCGTAAAGGATAACCCTCGAGTCGAGTCTGTACTGAACAATTAAATGACAGTAGCAATGAAACTGAAATAGGTCATTTCAGACACTGATGATTGATATTGATACAAAATGGATAAAAGGAGCAAAGTCTCAAGCCTTTTGATTATTTGGCCGCGTATTCATAAAAAGATATTATTATGTTACTGTCACTTTAAATGAGATGTTGAGGAATTTGAAAAGCAATACAATGCAATACAATAAAATGGCCGATGGTATTGAATATTTTTTTGGATAGTATAGGTATGAATTGTTGAGGGTTTGCTAGTTTCTATTTTGATGAATTTAACCTTCTTCAGAAATGAAATGTTATTTAACTTTTTCGAACTCATAATGAAGATGTTCATTTTGCCCCAAAATTCCTGAAAAGAAAACAATTGCATTTCAAGCATGAGAGGACAAACTGAAAAGCTGTTGATTTGCAGAGGTCAAAGTGTGATTTTCATTATCATGATGATTCATTATCAATTTAGTAGTGAATTACGATGGCTTCCGCTGAAATGCAAAAGATTGATTACATGTCTCATGTCAAAACGATCCCTTTAATCCTTTGCGGATTCCTTTCATTTCATTCGCTTTGTGGTCTTTGAAAAGTTCCTAAATAATTCAATTTAAAATCACATTTATTTCCTTAATAAATACAGCGTTTTTCTTCAATTACATTACAGTTCCTTTTCCCCCTTTTCAACTTCATCTCATTGCATTCAGCGTTGCAATGACAGTGTCCTTCACTTCAAGAAGGGAAATAAACTCTGTGTGATTGTCATTACTTCTATGTTAGATACAAGGAGTCTATAACTATAAAGCTATTGATAGGCAATAAATATATCGATGATGATGATGGATGTGCATTTATCTTCACTAGACCAGAAAAAAAAGCGATTCAGAAGAAATGATTCAGAATCAGAATAATATATATAATACCGATGCCGATGTACGATGAAGTGCGAGGTCTTTAGGTTAATAATATACTAGGAACCCCCAGTGATATATCATTCTTCAGTGACAGTCGTACAATAGCAAAAGCAATTCAGATATGGATCTATTGATGTCAAAACGATATCTATAGGGGATTTTATTCTCCATTAGAAAACGCTTAAGGAGTTAAGCATTGTAGCTTTACCAAGTACAAGGCATAAAATGCACTTTTTGTGATTAAATCAAGCAAAAAATTGACTCTTGGAAAAAAAATTATGTGGTATGACAATCGCCTGGTTAAGGATTAATTCATGATCCATGACGGATTGTTACTCATATGGAGATGGAGAGGTGTCTAATCAAGTCTAAATTATTACAAGACTGACTCATTTCTTTAGAATAAAAAGGCTGAATTCAAGCTCTGGCTCTGGCTTCAAGTCGACATGAAATGAGGAGACGGGCATGAAACAAGCGTAGTAAATTTCCGAGCACGCTGGAGCGCAATTTCTTTGCCTGGAGGCCGCAGGTCCTGGAGTGACGAATAATTTTTTTCATGGGGAAGTCCAAAGAATTAAACGACAATCGATGTAAAATGCTGATAACAAGGATGTTCTTCGTTATGCTTTGGTTTAAAAGATTAGAAACGAGAGGATCCGAATCCGAAAGTGATTCATTCATAATCCTAAGCGCAATCGTTTTCATTTTTCATATCGTCGTCATTAATCAAGCTCTAATTCGCAGTTTCAAAAATAGAAATCGGATGTATGCATTCATTGTTTGTATGTATGTAGTAATCCCATTTTAATGAATCATCCTTAACTTTACTTCAGTCTCAGTCTATGATCCACCATCCGCTATTTCGTGATCAAGTTTAAAATGTGATGTGTTTACCATTGTTATTTTTTCAGGATATGCATCATAATCATGATATTCGTAAACGATGGCGGAGCTGGTTACTACTTCTTCGACCATGCCACTTGGGACGGACTCTACGTAGCCGATTTGGTTTTCCCCTGGTATGAATATATAAATAAAATAAATTCCATCACATCCATAAATATACATGCATAATATATGATCAAATTGCAAGGTGCGATATTACTATTTATGCATTTACAATGTTGTTGTTTGAATGACAGGTTCCTCTGGATCATGGGAGGTAAGAAAAGAAGAAATTCTTTTTAGCAAATTGATGTGATTGGTATTGGTACCTGATTCTGATTCTTTGAAGATTAAAATTGAACAATGTGGAATGAATCTCGTCTGCATTTCTCTAGTTTGCATTCCTGTTTCCATAAAGTCTCAAGTGAAGAGGGGCACCTCCCGCCTGCTCATCTTCAGGAAAATCTTTTTCCGTGCTTGTAAGCTGATCGCTATAGGCATCATTCTAGGATCCATCTGGGGACCTGTCAACATCCAAACAATGCGGATTCCTGGAGTTCTGCAGAGATTTGGCGTTTGCTATTTCATCTGCTCCATCCTTGTCCTGTTGTGTATGACCGTGAACTTTTCCAAGCCTGAGACGGTATGCATAATATACATCATTTTTATCCATTGTTTAGATTTCAGACTTTCAGAGAAAAAGAAAAAAGCTTTCCCCGAATGAATACATATGACTTGATTTGGACATGAATAACGTGACGTGAGGTTAATCGGATTACTATAAATGAAACTTTT